>JAMLFY010000216.1:0-51344 GCA_030441495.1 Dalbergia oliveri
TGGAGCCCTAGTTTGAACTTTGCCTATTTAATCACGTATTTATGCCAGGAAGGTCACATAGGTTTTTTTTATTAGTTTCTTGTACTCGAATATGGGAAGCAACGTACTTGGTATAGGGTTCATAGTCTTGGAGTACAAGTTATAGTTCGGTTTATTTTCTCACATTCACCACATAGCCTATCCATCATACTAATCCAATCAAGGTTGGTCTAATTGAAGGGTTCAGACATTCAGAACCATGGTAAACCATAAAGAATAAGATTTGAACCTCATTTCCATCTTACCATTTTAAAGGCAATAAACTTGTCCTTGACCACTATGAACCTTTAGTTGAGTATATATCATCCTATACTCTAAAAATGTGAGGAAAACTCACTGGTAAAAAGCATCAGTTTTCAAATACAAGAAAATATTACTTGAGTATTGGAAACCTATGCTCGAACCCAAAACCCTGATCGCAAACCAAAAGCCAAACCCCTAAACCATAACGAATTGCAACTCAATGAATAGTAACTATAAACCATGATGAATAGTGGATAAGATACTCGGTACATAGCATCCCACGTTCAAATTCATTAACTTTAGTTGAGAGCTTGAATAACCTATATTCGAACACATGTCATCCTATACTTGAGTATCCAAATAGAGTTCTTTGCAATAGAATGCATGCGTGCATTAAAACATGGAGCCCTAGTTTGAACTTTGCCTATTATTAATCACGTATTTATGCAGGAAGGTCACATAGGTTTTTTTTTATTAGTTTCTTGTACTCGAATATGGGAAGCAACGTGCTCGAGTACGGGTTCATAGTATTCGAGTACAAGTTGCAAGTTGATTTATTTCTCACATTCACCACATAGCCTATCCATCATCACTATCCAATCAAGGTTGGTCTAATCTGAAACGGTTAGACATTAGAACCATGGTAAACCATCGAGATCAAGATTTAGCATTGACTTTCCATCTTACCATTTTAAAGGCAATAAACTTGTCCTTGACCACTATGAACCTTTAGTTGAGTATATATCATCCTATACTCGAGATATGAGGAAACTCACTCTGGTAAAAAGCATCAGTTTTCAAATACAAGAAAATACTACTTGAGTATTGGAAACCTATGCTCAAACCCCAAAACCCTTGATCGCAAACCAAAAGCCAAACCCTAAACCATAACGAATTGCAACTCAATGAATAGTAACTATAAACCATGATGAATAGTGGATAAGATACTCGGGTACATAGCATCCACGTTTAAATTCATTAACTGTTAGTTGAGAGCTTGAATAACCTATATTCGACCACATGTCATCCTATACTTGAGTATCCAAATAGAGTTCTTTGCAATAGAATGCATGCGTGCATTTAAAAACATGGAGACCTAGTTTTGAACTTTGCCTATTATTAATCACGTATTTATGCTAGGAAGGTCACATAGGTTTTTTCTTATTAGTTTCTTGTACTCGAATATGGGAAGCAACGTACTCGTGTACGGGTTCATCATATTAAAGTACAAGTTGCTGCATTCGTTTATTTCTCACATTCACCACATAGCCTATCCATCATGGCTATCCAATCAAGGTTGGTCTAATTGAAACGGGTCAGACATTCAGAACCATGGTAAACCATCGAAATCAAGATTTGGAGCATTGACTTTCCATCTTACCATTTTAAAGGCAATAAACTTGTCCTTGACCACTATGAACCTTTAGTTGAGTATATATCATCCTATACTCGTATGAGGAAAACTCACTCTTGGTAAAAAGCATAAGTTTTCAAATACAGAGAATATCTCTTGAGTATTGGAAACCTATGCTTGAACCCCAAAACCCTTGATCGCAAACCAAAAGCCAAACCCTAAACCATAACAAATTGCAACTCAATGAATAGTAACTATAAACCATGATGAATAGTGGATAAGATACTCGGGTACATAGCATCCCACGTTCAAATTCATTAAATCTTAGTTGAGAGCTTGAATAACCTATATTCGACCACATGTCATCCTATACTCGAGTATCCAAATAGAGTTCTTTGCAATAGAATGCATGCGTGCATTCAAAAACATGGAGCCCTAGTTTGAACTTTGCCTATTATTAATCACGTATTTATGCCAGGAAGGTCACATAGGTTTTTTCTTATTAGTTTCTTGTACTCAAATATGGGAAGCAACGTCTAAAATAAGGGTTCATAGTATTCGAGAACAAGTTGCTAGTTCGTTTATTTCTCACATTCACCACATAGCCTATCCATCATCACTATCCAATCAAGGTTGGTCTCATCTGAAACGGTTAGACATTCAGAACCATGGTAAACCATCGAGATCAAGATTTGGAGCCTGACTTTCCATCTTACCATTTTAAAGGCAATAAACTTGTCCTTGACCATATGAACCTTTAGTTGAGTATATCATCCTATACTCGAGTATGAGGAAAACTCACTCTGGTAAAAAGCATTCAGTTTTCAAATACAAGAAAATATACTTGAGTATTGGAAACCTATGCTCGAACCCCAAAACCCTTGACGCAACCGAAAAGCCAAACCCCTAAACCATAACGAATTGCAACTCAATGAATAGTAACTATAAACCATGATGAATAGTGGATAAGATACTCGGGTACATAGCATCCCGTTCAAATTCATTAAAGTGTTAGTTGAGAGCTTGAATAACCTATATTCGACCACATGTCATCCTATACTCGAGTATCCAAATAGAGTTCTTTGCAATAGAATGCATGCGTGCATTCAAAACATGGAGCCTAGTTTGAACTTTGCCTATTATTAATCACGTATTTATGCAGGAAGGTCACATAGGTTTTTTTTTATTAGTTTCTTGTACTCAAATATGGGAAGCAACGTACTCGGAATACGGGTTCATAGTATTCGAAAATACAAGTTGCAAGTTCGTTTTTTCTCACATTCACCATGCCCTCTCCATCATCACTATCCAATCAAGGTTGGTCTAATTGAAGGCAGGGCAACATTCAGAACCATGGTAAACCATAGAGATCAAGATTTGGAGCCTGACTTTCCATCTTACCATTTTAAAGGCAATAAACTTGTCCTTGACCACTATGAACCTTTAGTTGAGTATATATCATCCTATACTTGAGTATGAGGAAAACTCACTCTGGTAAAAAGCATCAAGTTTTCAAATACAAGAAAATACTACTTGAGTATTGGAAACCTATGCTAAAACCCAAAACCCTTGATCGCAAACCAAAAAGCCAAACCCCTAAACCATAAAATTGCAACTCAATGAATAGTAACTATAAACCATGATGAATAGTGGATAACATACTCGGGTACATAGCATCCCACGTTCAAATTCTGTTAAGGTTATTGAAGATTTGAATAACCTATATTCGAACACATGTCATCCTATACTCGAGTATCCAAATAGAGTTCTTTGCAATAGAATGCATGCGTGCATTCAAAAACATGGAGACCTTGTTTGAACTTTGCCTATTATTAATTACGTATTTATGCAGGAAGGTCACATAGGTTTTTTCTCATTAGTTTCTTGTACTCGAATATGAGAGGCAACGTACTAAAGTACGGGTTCATAGTATTCGACAAGTTGCCAGTTCGTTTTTATTTTCTCACATTCACCACATAGCCTATCCATCATCACTATCCAATCAAGGTTGGACTAATTGAAGCGGTAAGACATTAGAACCATGGTAAACCATCGAGATCAAGATTTGGAGCCTGACTTCCATCTTACCATTTTAAAGGCAATAAACTTGTCCTTGACCACTATGAACCTTTATTAATATATATCATCCTATACTTGAAATATGAGAAAACTCACTCTTGGTAAAAAGCATGGTTTTCAAATACAAGAAAATATTACTTGAGTATTGGAAACCTATGCTCAAACCCCAAAACCCTTGATCGCAAACAGAAAAGCCAAACCCCTAAACCATAACGAATTGCAACTCAATGAATAGTAACTATAAACCATCATGAATAGTGGATAAGATACTCGGGTACATAGCATCCCATTCAAATTCATTAACTGTTAGTTGAGAGCTTGAATAACCTATATTTGACCACATGTCATCCTATACTCGAGTATCCAAATAAGTTCTTTGCAATGAGCGTGCGTGCATTCAAAAACATGGAGACCTAGTTTGAACTTTGCCTATTATTAATTCGTATTTATGCAGGGAAGGTCACATAGGTTTTTTTTTTATTAGTTTCTTGTACTCGATTATGGGAAGCAACGTACTCGAGTGCGGGTTCATGGTATTCGAGTACAAGTTGCCAGTTCGTTTATTTTCTCAATTCACCATATAGCCTATCCATCATCATTATCCAATCAAGGTTGGTCTGATCTGAAACAGTCAACATTAGAACCATGGTAAACATTCAGAGATCAAGATTTGGAGCATGACTTTCCATCTTACCATTTTAAAGGCAATAAACTTGTCCTTGACCACTATGAACCTTTAGTTGAGTATATATCATCCTATACTAAAGATATGAGGAAAACTAACTGGTAAAAGCATCAAGTTTTCAAATACAAGAAAATATTACTTGAGTATTAGAAACCTGTGCTGGAACCCCAAAACCCTTGATCGCAAGCGGAAAAGCCAAACCCCTAAACCATAACGAATTACAACTCAATAAATAGTAACTATAAACCATCATGAATAGTCGATAAGATACTCGGGTACGTAGCATCCCACGTTCAAATTCAAAAGACCTAGTTGAGAGCTTGAATAACCTATATTCAACCAGTGTCATCCTATACACGAGTATCCAAATAGAGTTCTTTGCAATAGAACGCATGCGTGCATTCAAAAACATGGAGACCTAGTTTGAACTTTGCCTATTATTAATTACGTATTTATGCAGGAAGGTCACATAGGTTTTTTTTTATTAAGTTTCTTGTCCTCAATATGGGAAGCAACGTACTCGAGTACGGGTTCATATGTTGGAGTACAAGTTGCAGTTGATTATTTCTCACATTCACCACATAGCCTATCCATCATCATATCCAATCAAGGTTGGACTAGTAGAAGGTTAGACATTCAGAACCATGGTAAACATAGAGATCAAGATTCAAAGCCTGACTTTCCATCTTACCATTTTAAAGGCAATAAACTTGTCCTTGACCACTATGAACCTTTAGTTGAGTATATATCATCCTATACTTGAGTATGAGGAAGTTCACTTATTTGGTAAAAACATAGTTTTCAAATACAAGAAAATACTACTTGAGTATTGGAAACCTATGCTCGAACCCCAAAACCCTTGATCGCAAACCAAAAAGCCAAACCCCAAACCATAACGAATTGCAACTCAATGAATAGTAACTATAAACCATGATGAATAGTGGATAAGATACTCGGGTACATAGCATCCCACGTTCAAATTGGTAAATTTTCATGAGTGCTTGAATAACCTATATTCGAACACATGTCATCCTATCTCGAGTATCCAAATAGAGTTCTTTGCAATAGAATGCATGCGTGCAACTCAAAAACATGGAGACCTAGTTTGAACTTTGCCTATTATTAATTACGTATTTATGCCAGGAAGGTCACATAGGTTTTTTTTCATTAGTTTCTTGTACTCGAATATAAAGGCAACGTACTGAAGTACGGGTTCATAGTATTAAAGATACAAGTTGCCAGTTCGTTTATTTCACAATTCACCACATAGCCTATCCATCATCATATCCAATCAAGGTTGGACTAATCTGGAACAGGTCAGACATTAGAACCATGGTAAACCATTGAGATCAAGATTTGGAGCCTAACTTTCCATCTTACCATTTTAAAGGCAATAAACTTGTCCTTGACCACTATGAACCTTTAGTTGAGTATATATCATCCTATACTCAAAGATATGAGGAAAACTAACTCTTGGTAAAAAGCATCAGTTTTCAAATACAAGAAAATATACTTGATATTGAAACCTATGCTAAAACCCCAAAACCCTTGATCGCAAACCAAAAGCCAAACCCCTAAACCATAACGAATTGCAACTCAATGAATAGTAACTATAAACCATGATGAATAGTGGATAAGATACTCGGGTACATAGCATCCACGTTCGAATTCATTAACTGTTAGTTGAGAGCTTGAATAACCTATATTCGACCACATGTCATCCTATACTTGAGTATCCAAATAGAGTTCTTTGCAATAAATACATGCGTGCATTTAAAAACATGGAGCCCTGGTTTGAACTTTGCCTATTATTAATCAAGTATTATGCAGGAAAGTCACATAGGTTTTTTCTTTATTAGTTTCTTGTACTCAAATATGGGAAGCAACGTCTCAATATACGGGTTCATGGTATTCGAGAACAAGTTCCTAGTCGTTATTCTCACATTCACCATATAGCCTATCCATCATCACTATCCAATCAAGGTTGGTCTAATCTGAAATAAGTAAAACATTAGAACAAGGTAAACCATCGAGATGAAGATTTGGAGCCTGACTTTTCATCTTCCATTTTAAAGGCAATAAACTTGTCCTTGACCACTATGAACCTTTCATTTACAATATATATCATCCTATACTCGATTGAGGAAAACTCACTATTGGTAAAAAGCATCAATTTTCAAATACAAGAAAATACTACTTGAGTATTGGAAACCTATGTCAAACCCAAAACCCTTGATCGCAAACAAAAGCCAAACCCTAAACCATAACGAATTTGCAACTCAATGAATAGTAACTATAAACCATCATGAATAGTCGATAAGATACTCGGGTACGTGTAGCATCCCACGTTCAAATTCATTAACTGTTAGTTGAGAGTTTGAATAACCTATATTCGACACAAGTGTCATCCTATACACGAGTATCCAAATAGTTCTTTGCAATAGAACGCATGCGTGCATAGAAAAACATGGAGACCTAGTTTGAACTTTGCCTATTATTAATTACGTATTTATGCAGGAAGGTCACATGGTTTTTTTTTATTAGTTTCTTGTACTCGATTGGGAGGCAACGTCTAAAGTGCGGGTTCATGTTAAAATTACAAGTTGCAGTCCGTTTATTTTCTCACATTCACCATATAGCCTATCCATCATCAGTATCCAATCAAGGTTGAGTCTAATTGAAAGGGATTACATTAAAACCATGGTAAACCATAAAATAAGATTTGAAGCATGACTTTCCATCTTCATTAAAGGCAATAAACTTGTCCTTGACCACTATGAACCTTTAGTGAGTATATATCATCCTATACTGAGATATGAGGAAAACTCACTCTAGTAAAAAGCATCAGTTTTCAAATACAAGAAAATATTCTGAGTATTGGAAACTCTGTGAACCCCAAAACCCTTGATCAAACGAAAAGCCAAACCCCTAAACCATAACGTAGAACTCAATGAATAGTAACTATAAACCATGTGAATAATGGATAAGATACTCGGGTACGTAGCATCCACGTTCAAATTCATTAAACTGTTAGTTGAGAGTTTGAATAACCTATATTCGACCACATGTCATCCTATACTTGAGTATCCAAATAGAGTTCTTTGCAATAGAACGCATGCGTGCATTCAGAAACATGGAGCCCTATTTGAACTTTGCCTATTATTAATTACGTATTTATGCAGGAAGGTCACATAGGTTTTCTTGTTTCTTGTACTCGAATATGGGAGGCAGCGTACTCGAGTACGGGTTCATAGTATTCGAGTACAAGTTGCAGTTCATTTATTTCTCACATTCACCACATAGCCTATCCATCATCACTATCCAATCAAGGTTGGACTAATCTGAAGGGTCAGACATAGAACCATGGTAAACCATCGAGATCAAGATTTGGAGCCTGACTTTCCATCTACCATTTTAAAGGCAATAAACTTGTCCTTGACCACTATGAACCTTTAGTTGAATATATCATCCTATACTCGAATATATGAGAAACTCACTCCTTGGTAAAAAGCATGGATTTTCAAATAAGAAAATATTACTTGAGTATTGGAAACCTATGCTTGAACCCAAAACCCTTGATCGCAAACCGAAAAGCCAAACCCCTTAAACCATAACGAATTGCAACTCAATGAATAGTAACTATAAACCATGATGAATAGTGGATAACATACTCGGGTACATAGCATCCCACGTTCAAATTATTAAACTGTTAGTTGAGAGTTTGAATAACCAATATTAAACCACATGTCATCCTATACGAGTATCCAAATAGAGTTCTTTGCAATAGAAGCATGCGTGCATTCAAAAACATGGACCTAGTTTGAACTTTGCCTATTATTAATGTATTATGCAGGAAGGTCACATAGGTTTTTTTTTATTAGTTTCTTGTACTTTATGGAAGCAACGTTGCTCGAGTTCGGGTTCATAGTATTCGAGTACAAGTTGCTAGTCGTTTATTTTCTCACATTCACCACATAGCCTATCCATCATCACTATCCAATCAAGGTTGGTCTAATCAAAGGTAGAACATTAGAACCATGGTAAACCATCAAGATCAGATTTGAAGCCTGACTTTCCATCTTACCATTTTAAAGGCAATAAACTTGTCCTTGACCACTATGAACCTTTAGTTGAGTATATCATCCTATACTCGAGTATGAGGAAAACTCACTCTAGTAAAAAGCATCAGTTTTCAAATCAAGAAATATACTTGAGTATTGGAAACCTATGCTAAAACCCCAAAACCCTGATCGCAAACGAAAAGCCAAACCCCTAAACCATAACGAATCAACTCAATGAATAGTAACTATAAACCATGATGAATAGTGGATAAGATACTCGGGTACATAGCATCCCACGTTCAAATTAAAAAACGGTAAGTTGAGAGTTTGAATAACCTATATTCGACACGTGTCATCCTATACTTAAGTATCCAAATAGAGTTCTTTGCAATAGAACGCATGCGTGCTTTCAAAAACATGGAGACTAGTTTGAACTTTGCCTATTATTAATCACGTATTCATGCCAGGAAGGTCACATAGGTTTTTTTTTATTTGTTTCTTGTACTCGAATTGGGAAGCAACGTACTCGAGTACGGGTTCATAGTATTCGAGTACAAGTTGCTTGTTCGTTTATTTCTCACATTCACCACATAGCCTATCCATCATCACTATCCAATCAAGGTTGGACTCATCTGAAACGGGTCAGCATAGAACCATGGTAAACCATCGAGATCAAGATTTGGAGTCTGACTTTCCATCTTACCATTTTAAAGGCAATAAACTTGTCCTTGACCACTATGAACCTTTAGTTGAATATATATCATCCTATACTCGAGATGAGGAAAACTCACTCTGTAAAAAGCATCAGTTTTCAAATACAAGAAAATATTACTTGAGTATTGGAAACCTATGCTCGAACCCAAAACCCTTGATCGCAAACCGAAAAGCCAAACCCCTAAACCATAACGAATTGCAACTCAATGAATAGTAACTATAAACCATGATGAATAGTGGATAACATACTCGGGTACATAGCATCCCACGTTCAAATTCATTAACTGTTAGTTGAGAGCTTGAATAACCTATATTCGAATACATGTCATCCTATACTCGAGTATCCAAATAGAGTTCTTTGCAATAGATGCATGCGTGCATTCAAAAACATGGAGACCTAGTTTGAACTTTGCCTATTATTAATCACGTATTCATGCCAGGAAGGTCACATAGGTTTTTTCTTATTAGTTTCTTGTACTCGAATATGAGAGGCAACGTACTCGAGTACGGGTTCATAGTATTCGAGTACAAGTTGCCAGTTCGTTTATTTTCTCACATTCACCACATAGCCTATCCATCATCACTATCCAATCAAGGTTGGTCTAATCTGAAACAGGGTCAGACATTAGAACCATGGTAAACCATCGAGATCAAGATTTGGAGTCTGACTTTCCATCTTACCATTTTAAAGGCAATAAACTTGTCCTTGACCACTATGAACCTTTAGTTGAGTATATATCATCCTATACTCGAGTATGAGGAAATTTCACTCTGGTAAAAAGCAAGTTTTCAAATACAAGAAAATATTACTTGAGTATTGGAAACCTATGCTCAAACCCCAAAACCCTTGATCGCAAACCAAAAAGCCAAACCCCTAAACCATAACGAATAGCAACTCAATGAATAGTAACTATAAACCATGATGAATAGTGGATAACATACTCGGGTACATAGCATCCCACGTTCAAATTCATTAAACTGTTAGTTGAGAGCTTGAATAACCTATATTCGAATACATGTCATCCTATACTCGAGTATCCAAATAGAGTTCTTTGCAATAGAATGCATGCGTGCATTCAAAAACATGGAGACCTAGTTTGAACTTTGCCTATTATTAATTACGTATTTATGCCAGGAAGGTCACATAGGTTTTTTTTATTAGTTTCTTGTACTCGAATATGGGAAGCAACGTACTCGAGTACGGGTTCATAGTATTCGAGTACAAGTTGCTAGTTCGTTTATTTTCTCACATTCACCACATAGCCTATCCATCATCACTATCCAATCAAGGTTGGACTGATCTGAAGGTTAGACATTCAAAACCATGGTAAACCATCGAGATCAAGATTTGGAGTCTGACTTTCCATCTTACCATTTTAAAGGCAATAAACTTGTCCTTGACCACTATGAACCTTTAGTTGAGTATATATCATCCTATACTTGAGAATGAGGAAAACTCACTCTAAAAAGCATCAGTTTCAAATACAAGAAAATATTACTTGAGTATTGGAAACCTATGCTCAAACCCCAAAACCCTTGATCGCAAACCAAAAAGCCAAACCCCTAAACCATAACGAATAGCAACTCAATGAATAGTAACTATAAACCATGATGAATAGTGGATAACATACTCGGGTACATAGCATCCCACGTTCAAATTAAACACTGAGTTGAGGCTTGAATAACCTATATTCGAATACATGTCATCCTATACTCGAGTATCCAAATAGAGTTCTTTGCAATAGAATGCATGCGTGCATTCAAAAACATGGAGCCCTAGTTTGAACTTTGCCTATTATTAATCACGTATTTATGCCAGGAAGGTCACATAGGTTTTTTCTTATTAGTTTCTTGTACTAAATATGGGAAGCAACGTACTCGAGTACGGGTTCATAGTATTCGAGTACAAGTTGCTAGTTCGTTTATTTTCTCACATTCACCACATAGCCTATCCATCATCACTATCCAATCAAGGTTGGTCTAACTTGATGTCAGACATTCAGAACCATGGTAAACCATCGAGATGAAGATTTGAGTCTGACTTTCCATCTTACCATTTTAAAGGCAATAAACTTGTCCTTGACCACTATGAACCTTTAGTTGAGTATATATCATCCTATACTCGAGTATGAGGAAAACTCACTCTGTAAAAAGCATCAATTTTCAAATACAAGAAAATATTACTTGAGTATTGGAAACCTATGCTCGAACCCCAAAACCCTTGATCGCAAACGAAAAGCCAAACCCCTAAACCATAACGAATTGCAACTCAATGAATAGTAACTATAAACCATGATGAATAGTGGATAATACTCGGTATAGCATCCCACGTTCAAATTCATTAAACCTTATGAGAGTTTGAATAACCTATATTCGAATACATGTCATCCTATACTCGAGTATCCAAATAGAGTTCTTTGCAATAGAATGCATGCGTGCATTCAAAAACATGGAGACCTAGTTTGAACTTTGCCTATTATTAATTACGTATTTATGCCAGGAAGGTCACATAGGTTTTTTTTTATTAGTTTCTTGTACTCGAATATGGAAGCAACGTACTAAAGATACGGGTTCATAGTATTCGAGTACAAGTTGCCAGTTCATTTATCTCACATTCACCACATAGCCTATCCATCATCACTATCCAATCAAGGTTGGTCTAATCTGAAGGTAGACATTCAGAACCATGGTAAACCATCGAGATCAAGATTTGGAGCCTGACTTTCCATCTTACCATTTTAAAGGCAATAAACTTGTCCTTGACCACTATGAACCTTTAGTTGAGTATATATCATCCTATACTCGAGTATGAGGAAAACTCACTCTAGTAAAAAGCATCAGTTTCAAAACAAGAAATATTACTTGAGTATTGGAAACCTATGCTTGAACCCAAAACCCTTGATCGCAAACCGAAAAGCCAAACCCCTAAACCATAACGAATAGCAACTCAATGAATAGTAACTATAAACCATGATGAATAGTGGATAACATACTCGGGTACATAGCATCCCACGTTCAAATTCAAAACAGTTATTTGAGAGCTTGAATAACCTATATTCGAATACATGTCATCCTATACTCGAGTATCCAAATAGAGTTCTTTGCAATAGAATGCATGCGTGCATTCAAAAACATGGAGACTTAGTTTGAACTTTGCCTATTATTAATTACGTATTTATGCCAGGAAGGTCACATAGGTTTTTTTTATTTGTTTCTTGTACTCGAATATGGGAAGCAACGTACTAGAAATACGGGTTCATAGTATTCAAGTACAAGTTGCTAGTTCGTTTTCTCACATTCACCACATAGCCTATCCATCATCACTATCCAATCAAGGTTGGACTAATCTGAAACAGGTTAGAAATTCAGAACCATGGTAAACCATCGAGATCAAGATTTGGAGTCTGACTTTCCATCTTACCATTTTAAAGGCAATAAACTTGTCCTTGACCACTATGAACCTTTAGTTGAGTATATATCATCCTATACTCGATATGAGGAAAACTCACTCTGTAAAAAGCATCATTTTCAAATACAAGAAAATATTACTTGAGTATTGGAAACCTATGCTTGAACCCCAAAACCCTTGATCGCAAACCAAAAAGCCAAACCCCTAAACCATAACGAATTGCAACTCAATGAATAGTAACTATAAACCATGATGAATAGTGGATAAGATACTGGGTACATAGCATCCCACGTTCAAATTCATTAAACTTTAGTTGAGAGCTTGAATAACCTATATTCGAATACATGTCATCCTATACTCGAGTATCCAAATAGAGTTCTTTGCAATAGAATGCATGCGTGCATTCAAAAACATGGAGACCTAGTTTGAACTTTGCCTATTATTAATTACGTATTCATGCCAGGAAGGTCACATAGGTTTTTTATTAGTTTCTTGTACTCGAATATGGGAAGCAACGTCGAGTACGGGTTCATAGTATTCGAGTACAAGTCCAGTTCGTTTATTTTCTCACATTCACCACATAGCCTATCCATCATCACTATCCAATCAAGGTTGGTCTAATCTGAAGGGTAACATCGAACCATGGTAAACCATCGAGATCAAGATTTGGAGCCTGACTTTCCATCTTACCATTTTAAAGGCAATAAACTTGTCCTTGACCACTATGAACCTTTAGTTGAGTATATATCATCCTATACTCGAGTATGAGGAAAACTCACTTGGAAAAAGCATCAGTTTTCAAATACAAGAAAATATTACTTGAGTATTGGAAACCTATGCTCGAACCCCAAAACCCTTGATCGCAAAAAAAGCCAAACCCCTAAACCATAACGAATTGCAACTCAATGAATAGTAACTATAAACCATGATGAATAGTGGATAAGATACTCGGGTACATAGCATCCCACGTTCAAATTCATTAAATTGTTAGTTGAGCTTGAATAACCTATATTCGAATACATGTCATCCTATACTCGAGTATCCAAATAGAGTTCTTTGCAATAGAATGCATGCGTGCATTCAAAAACATGGAGACCTAGTTTGAACTTTGCCTATTATTAATCACGTATTTATGCCAGGAAGGTCACATAGGTTTTTTTTCATTAGTTTCTTGTACTCGTATGAAGGAACAATGTAAGAGTACGGGTTCATAGTATTCGAGTACAAGTTGCAGTTCGTTTATTTTCTCACATTCACCACATAGCCTATCCATCATCACTATCCAATCAAGGTTGGACTAATCAAAAGTGCTAACATTCAGAACCATGGTAAACCATCGAGATCAAGATTTGGAGCCTGACTTTCCATCTTACCATTTTAAAGGCAATAAACTTGTCCTTGACCACTATGAACCTTTAGTTGAGTATATATCATCCTATACTCGAGTATGAGGAAAACTCACTGGTAAAAAGCATCAGTTTTCAAATACAAGAAAATATTACTTGAGTATTGGAAACCTATGCTCAAACCCCAAAACCCTTGATCGCAAACCAAAAGCCAAACCCCTAAACCATAACGAATAGCAACTCAATGAATAGTAACTATAAACCATGATGAATAGTGGATAACATACTCGGGTACATAGCATCCCACGTTCAAATTCATTAAACTGTTAGTTGAGTGCTTGAATAACCTATATTCGAACACATGTCATCCTATACTCGAGTATCCAAATAGAGTTCTTTGCAATAGAACGCATGCGTGCATTCAAACATGGAGCCTAGTTTGAACTTTGCCTATTATTAATTACGTATTCATGCCAGGAAGGTCACATAGGTTTTTTTTTATTAGTTTCTTGTACTCGAATATGGAAGGCAACGTACTTTGAGTACGGGTTCATAGTATTCGAGTACAAGTTGCTAGTTCGTTATTTTCTCACATTCACCACATAGCCTATCCATCATCACTATCCAATCAAGGTTGGTCTAATCTGAAACAGTTAGACATTAGAACCATGGTAAACCATCGAGATCAAGATTTGGAGTCTTGACTTTCCATCTTACCATTTTAAAGGCAATAAACTTGTCCTTGACCACTATGAACCTTTAGTTGAGTATATATCATCCTATACTCGAGTATGAGGAAAACTCACTCTGGTAAAAAGCATCAGTTTTCAAATACAAGAAAATATTACTTGAGTATTGGAAACCTATGCTCGAACCCCAAAACCCTTGATCACAAACCGAAAAGCCAAACCCCTAAACCATAACGAATTGCAACTCAATGAATAGTAACTATAAACCATGATGAATAGTGGATAACATACTGGGTACATAGCATCCCACGTTCAAATTCATTAAACTGTTAGTTGAGAGCTTGAATAACCTATATTCGAATACATGTCATCCTATACTCGAGTATCCAAATAGAGTTCTTTGCAATAGAATGCATGCGTGCATTAAAAACATGGAGCCCTAGTTTGAACTTTGCCTATTATTAATCACGTATTTATGCTAGGAAAGTCACATAGGTTTTTTTTTATTAGTTTCTTGTACTCATATGGGAAGCAACGTACTCGAGTACGGGTTCATAGTATTCGAGAACAAGTTGCTCGTTTATTTTCTCACATTCACCACATAGCCTATCCATCATCACTATCCAATCAAGGTTGGTCTAATCTGAAATAAGACATTAGAACCATGGTAAACCATCGAGATCAAGATTTGGAGCTTGACTTTCCATCTTACCATTTTAAAGGCAATAAACTTGTCCTTGACCACTATGAACCTTTAGTTGAGTATATATCATCCTATACTCGAGTATGAGGAAAACTCACTCTGGTAAAAAGCATCAGTTTTCAAATACAAGAAAATATTACTTGAGTATTGGAAACCTATGCTCGAACCCCAAAACCCTTGATCGCAAACAAAAGCCAAACCCCTAAACCATAACGAATTGCAACTCAATGAATAGTAACTATAAACCATGATGAATAGTGGATAACATACTCGGTACATAGCATCCCACGTTCAAATTCATTAAACTGTTAGTTGAGAGCTTGAATAACCTATATTCGAATACATGTCATCCTATACTCGTATCCAAATAGAGTTCTTTGCAATAGAATGCATGCGTGCATTCAAAAACATGGAGACCTAGTTTGAACTTTGCCTATTATTAATTACGTATTTATGCCAGGAAGGTCACATAGGTTTTTTTTTATTAGTTTCTTGTACTCGAATATGGGAAGCAACGTACTAGAATTGGGTTCATAGTATTCGAGTACAAGTTGCTAGTCGTTTACTCACATTCACCACATAGCCTATCCATCATCACTATCCAATCAAGGTTGGTCTAATCTGAAACAGGTAGACATTCAATACCATGGTAAACCATGAGATCAAGATTTGGATGACTTTCCATCTTACCATTTTAAAGGCAATAAACTTGTCCTTGACCACTATGAACCTTTAGTTGAGTATATCATCCTATACTCGAAATGAGGAAAACTCACTCTTAAAAAGCATCAGTTTTCAAATACAAGAAAATATTACTTGAGTATTGGAAACCTATGCTCGAACCCCAAAACCCTTGATAAACCGAAAAGCCAAACCCCTAAACCATAACGAATTGCAACTCAATGAATAGTAACTATAAACCATGATGAATAGTGGATAACATACTCGGGTACATAGCATCCCACGTTCAAATTCAAAACTGTTAGTTGAGAGCTTGAATAACCTATATTCGATACATGTCATCCTATACTCGAGTATCCAAATAGAGTTCTTTGCAATAGAATGCATGCGTGCATTCAAAAACATGGAGCCCTAGTTTGAACTTTGCCTATTATTAATACGTATTTATGCCAGGAAGGTCACATAGGTTTTTTTTATTAGTTTCTTGTACTCGAATATGGGAGGCAACGTACTCGGTACGGGTTCATAGTATTCGAGTACAAGTTGCTAGTTCTTTATTTCTCACATTCACCACATAGCCTATCCATCATCACTATCCAATCAAGGTTGGTTAATGAAACATCAAGACATTCAGAACCATGGTAAACCATCGAGATCAAGATTTGGAGTTGACTTTCCATCTTACCATTTTAAAGGCAATAAACTTGTCCTTGACCACTATGAACCTTTAGTTGAGTATATATCATCCTATACTCGAGTATGAGGAAAACTCACTGGTAAAAAGCATCAGTTTTCAAATACAAGAAAATATTACTTGAGTATTGGAAACCTATGCTCGAACCCCAAAACCCTTGATCGCAAACCAAAAAGCCAAACCCCTAAACCATAACGAATAGCAACTCAATGAATAGTAACTATAAACCATGATGAATAGTGGATAACATACTGGGTACATAGCATCCCACGTTCAAATTCATTAAACTGTTAGTTGAGAGCTTGAATAACCTATATTCGAATACATGTCATCCTATACTCGAGTATCCAAATAGAGTTCTTTGCAATAGAATGCATGCGTGCATTCAAAAACATGGAGACCTAGTTTGAACTTTGCCTATTATTAATCACGTATTTATGCCAGGAAGGTCACATAGGTTTTTTTTTAAGTTTCTACTCGAATATGGGAAGCAACGTACTCGAATTACGGGTTCATAGTATTCGAGTACAAGTTGCAGGTCGTTTATTTCTCACATTCACCACATAGCCTATCCATCATCACTATCCAATCAAGGTTGGTCTAATCTGAAACAGGTTAGACATTCAGAACCATGGTAAACCATCGAGATCAAGATTTGAGTTGACTTTCCATCTTACCATTTTAAAGGCAATAAACTTGTCCTTGACCACTATGAACCTTTAGTTGAGTATATATCATCCTATACTAGAGTATGAGGAAAACTCACTCGTAAAAAGCATCAGTTTTCAAATACAAGAAAATATTACTTGAGTATTGGAAACCTATGCTCGAACCCCAAAACCCTTGATCGCAAACCGAAAAGCCAAACCCCTAAACCATAACGAATAGCAACTCAATGAATAGTAACTATAAACCATGATGAATAGTGGATAACATACTCGGGTACATAGCATCCCACGTTCAAATTCATTAAACTGTCAGTTGAGAGCTTGAATAACCTATATTCGAATACATGTCATCCTATACTCGAGTATCCAAATAGAGTTCTTTGCAATAGAATGCATGCGTGCATTCAAAAACATGGAGACCTAGTTTGAACTTTGCCTATTATTAATCACGTATTTATGCCAGGAAGGTCACATAGGTTTTTTTTTATTAGTTTCTTGTACTCGAATATGGGAAGCAACGTACTGAATACGGGTTCATAGTATTCGAGTACAAGTTGCTAGTTCGTTTATTTTCTCACATTCACCACATAGCCTATCCATCATCACTATCCAATCAAGGTTGGTCTAATCTGAAACGGGTCAGACATTCAGAACCATGGTAAACCATCGAGATCAAGATTTGGAGCCTGACTTTCCATCTTACCATTTTAAAGGCAATAAACTTGTCCTTGACCACTATGAACCTTTAGTTGAGTATATATCATCCTATACTCGAGTATGAGGAAAACTCACTCTAGTAAAAAGCATCAGTTTTCAAATACAAGAAAATATTACTTGAGTATTGGAAACCTATGCTCGAACCCCAAAACCCTTGATCGCAACCGAAAAGCCAAACCCCTAAACCATAACGAATAGCAACTCAATGAATAGTAACTATAAACCATGATGAATAGTGGATAACATACTCGGGTACATAGCATCCCACGTTCAAATTCAAAACTGTTAGTTGAGAGCTTGAATAACCTATATTCGAATACATGTCATCCTATACTCGAGTATCCAAATAGAGTTCTTTGCAATAGAATGCATGCGTGCATTCAAAAACATGGAGACCTAGTTTGAACTTTGCCTATTATTAATCACGTATTTATGCCAGGAAGGTCACATAGGTTTTTTTTTATTAGTTTCTTGTACTCGAATATGGGAAGCAACGTACTCGAGTACGGGTTCATAGTATTCGAGTACAAGTTGCAGTTCGTTTATTTTCTCACATTCACCACATAGCCTATCCATCATCACTATCCAATCAAGGTTGGTCTCATGAAAGGGTTAGACATTCAGAACCATGGTAAACCATCGAGATCAAGATTTGGAGTTGACTTTCCATCTTACCATTTTAAAGGCAATAAACTTGTCCTTGACCACTATGAACCTTTAGTTGAGTATATATCATCCTATACTCGAGTATGAGGAAAACTCACTCTGTAAAAAGCATAAGTTTTCAAATACAAGAAAATATTACTTGAGTATTGGAAACCTATGCTCGAACCCCAAAACCCTTGATCGCAAACCGAAAAGCCAAACCCCTAAACCATAACGAATAGCAACTCAATGAATAGTAACTATAAACCATGATGAATAGTGGATAACATACTCGGGTACATAGCATCCCACGTTCAAATTCATTAACCTGTTAGTTGAGAGCTTGAATAACCTATATTCGAATACATGTCATCCTATACTCGAGTATCCAAATAGAGTTCTTTGCAATAGAATGCATGCGTGCATTCAAAAACATGGAGACCTAGTTTGAACTTTGCCTATTATTAATCACGTATTTATGCCAGGAAGGTCACATAGGTTTTTTTTATTAGTTTCTTGTACTCGAATATGGGAGGCAACGTACTCGTACGGGTTCATAGTATTCGAGTACAAGTTGCTAGTTCGTTTATTTTCTCACATTCACCACATAGCCTATCCATCATCACTATCCAATCAAGGTTGGCTAATCTGAAACGGTCAGACATTCAGAACCATGGTAAACCATCGAGATCAAGATTTGGAGCTTGACTTTCCATCTTACCATTTTAAAGGCAATAAACTTGTCCTTGACCACTATGAACCTTTAGTTGAGTATATATCATCCTATACTCGAGTATGAGGAAAACTCACTCTGGTAAAAAGCATCAGTTTTCAAATACAAGAAAATATTACTTGAGTATTGGAAACCTATGCTCGAACCCCAAAACCCTTGATCGCAAACCAAAAGCCAAACCCCTAAACCATAACGAATGCAACTCAATGAATAGTAACTATAAACCATGATGAATAGTGGATAACATACTCGGGTACATAGCATCCCACGTTCAAATTCATTAAACTGTTAGTTGAGAGCTTGAATAACCTATATTCGAATACATGTCATCCTATACTCGAGTATCCAAATAGAGTTCTTTGCAATAGAATGCATGCGTGCATTCAAAAACATGGAGCCTAGTTTGAACTTTGCCTATTATTAATCACGTATTTATGCCAGGAAGGTCACATAGGTTTTTTTTTATTAGTTTCTTGTACTCGAATATGGAAGCAACGTACTCGAGTACGGGTTCATAGTATTCGAGTACAAGTTGCTAGTTCGTTTATTTTCTCACATTCACCACATAGCCTATCCATCATCACTATCCAATCAAGGTTGGCTAATCTGAAACGGGTAGACATTCAGAACCATGGTAAACCATCGAGATCAAGATTTGGAGTTGACTTTCCATCTTACCATTTTAAAGGCAATAAACTTGTCCTTGACCACTATGAACCTTTAGTTGAGTATATATCATCCTATACTCGAGTATGAGGAAAACTCACTGGTAAAAAGCATCAGTTTTCAAATACAAGAAAATATTACTTGAGTATTGGAAACCTATGCTAAACCCCAAAACCCTTGATCGCAAACCGAAAAGCCAAACCCCTAAACCATAACGAATAGCAACTCAATGAATAGTAACTATAAACCATGATGAATAGTGGATAACATACTCGGGTACATAGCATCCACGTTCAAATTCATTAAACTCTTAGTTGAGAGCTTGAATAACCTATATTCGAATACATGTCATCCTATACTCGAGTATCCAAATAGAGTTCTTTGCAATAGAATGCATGCGTGCATTCAAAAACATGGAGCCCTAGTTTGAACTTTGCCTATTATTAATCGTATTTATGCCAGGAAGGTCACATAGGTTTTTTTTTATTAGTTTTTGTACTCGAATATGGAAGCAACGTACTCGTACGGGTTCATAGTATTCGAGTACAAGTTGCTTTCGTTTATTTCACATTCACCACATAGCCTATCCATCATCACTATCCAATCAAGGTTGGTCTGAAGGTAAGACATTCAGAACCATGGAAACCATCGAGATCAAGATTTGGAGCCTGACTTTCCATCTTACCATTTTAAAGGCAATAAACTTGTCCTTGACCACTATGAACCTTTAGTTGAGTATATATCATCCTATACTCAGTATGAGGAAAACTCACTTGGTAAAAAGCATCAGTTTTCAAATACAAGAAATATTACTTGAGTATTGGAAACCTATGCTCGAACCCAAAACCCTTGATCGCAAACCGAAAAGCCAAACCCCTAAACCATAACGAATAGCAACTCAATGAATAGTAACTATAAACCATGATGAATAGTGGATAACATACTCGGGTACATAGCATCCCACGTTCAAATTCATTAAACAGTTGAGAGCTTGAATAACCTATATTCGAATACATGTCATCCTATATCAGTATCCAAATAGAGTTCTTTGCAATAGAGCATGCGTGCATTCAAAAACATGGAGACCTAGTTTGAACTTTGCCTATTATTAATCACGTATTTATGCCAGGAAGGTCACATAGGTTTTTTTTTATTAGTTTCTTGTACTCGAATATGGGAGCATACTAAAGTACGGGTTCATAGTATTCGAGTACAAGTTGCTAGTTCGTTTATTTTCTCACATTCACCACATAGCCTATCCATCATCACTATCCAATCAAGGTTGGTCTAATCTAAACGGTGCAGACATTAGAACCATGGTAAACCATCGAGATCAAGATTTGGAGCTTGACTTTCCATCTTACCATTTTAAAGGCAATAAACTTGTCCTTGACCACTATGAACCTTTAGTTGAGTATATATCATCCTATACTCGAGTATGAGGAAAACTCACTCTGGTAAAAAGCATCATTTTCAAATACAAGAAATATTACTTGAGTATTGGAAACCTATGCTTGAACCCCAAAACCCTTGATCGCAACCGAAAAGCCAAACCCCTAAACCATAACGAATAGCAACTCAATGAATAGTAACTATAAACCATGATGAATAGTGGATAACATACTCGGTACATAGCATCCCACGTTCAAATTCATTAACCTGTTAGTTGAGAGCTTGAATAACCTATATTCGAATACATGTCATCCTATACTCGAGTATCCAAATAGAGTTCTTTGCAATAGAATGCATGCGTGCATTCAAAAACATGGAGCCCTAGTTTGAACTTTGCCTATTATTAATCACGTATTTATGCCAGGAAGGTCACATAGGTTTTTTTTTATTAGTTTCTTGTACTCAATATGGGAAGCAACGTCTCGAATTGGGTTCATAGTATTCAGTACAAGTTGCTGTTCGTTTATTTCTCACATTCACCACATAGCCTATCCATCATCACTATCCAATCAAGGTTGGTTAATCTGAAAGGTTAGACATTAGAACCATGGTAAACCATCGAGATCAAGATTTGGAGTATGACTTTCCATCTTACCATTTTAAAGGCAATAAACTTGTCCTTGACCACTATGAACCTTTAGTTGAGTATATATCATCCTATACTTGAGTATGAGGAAAATCACTGGTAAAAAGCATCAGTTTTCAAATACAAGAAAATATTACTTGAGTATTGGAAACCTATGCTCGAACCCCAAAACCCTTGATCGCAAACCAAAAGCCAAACCCCTAAACCATAACGAATAGCAACTCAATGAATAGTAACTATAAACCATGATGAATAGTGGATAACATACTCGGGTACATAGCATCCCACGTTCAAATTCATTAAACTGTTAGTTGAGAGCTTGAATAACCTATATTCAATACATGTCATCCTATACTCGAGTATCCAAATAGAGTTCTTTGCAATAGAATGCATGCGTGCATTCAAAAACATGGAGACCTAGTTTGAACTTTGCCTATTATTAATCACGTATTTATGCCAGGAAGGTCACATAGGTTTTTTTTTATTAGTTTCTTGTACTCGAATATGGAAGCAATTACTCGATACGGGTTCATAGTATTCGAGTACAAGTTGCTAGTTCTTTATTTTCTCACATTCACCACATAGCCTATCCATCATCACTATCCAATCAAGGTTGGTCTGAATCTAAGGTTAGACATTCAGAACCATGGTAAACCATCGAGATCAAGATTTGGAGTCTGACTTTCCATCTTACCATTTTAAAGGCAATAAACTTGTCCTTGACCACTATGAACCTTTAGTTGAGTATATATCATCCTATACTCGAGTATGAGGAAAACTCACTCTGGTAAAAAGCATCAGTTTTCAAATACAAGAAAATATTACTTGAGTATTGGAAACCTATGCTCAAACCCCAAAACCCTTGATCGCAAACCGAAAAGCCAAACCCCTAAACCATAACGAATTGCAACTCAATGAATAGTAACTATAAACCATGATGAATAGTGGATAACATACTCGGTACATAGCATCCCACGTTCAAATTCATTAAACTGTCAGTTGAGAGCTTGAATAACCTATATTCGAATACATGTCATCCTATACTCGAGTATCCAAATAGAGTTCTTTGCAATAGAATGCATGCGTGCATTCAAAAACATGGAGACCTAGTTTGAACTTTGCCTATTATTAATCACGTATTTATGCAGGAAGGTCACATAGGTTTTTTTTTATTAGTTTCTTGTACTCGAATATGGAAGCAACGTCTCGAGATACGGGTTCATAGTATTCGAGTACAAGTTGCTAGTTCGTTTATTTCTCACATTCACCACATAGCCTATCCATCATCACTATCCAATCAAGGTTGGTCTATCTTAAACAGGTCAGACATTAGAACCATGGTAAACCATCGAGATCAAGATTTGAGACTTTTCCATCTTACCATTTTAAAGGCAATAAACTTGTCCTTGACCACTATGAACCTTTAGTTGAGTATATATCATCCTATACTAGTATGAGGAAAACTCACTCTGGTAAAAAGCATCGTTTTCAAATACAGAAAATATTACTTGAGTATTGGAAACCTATGCTGAACCCCAAAACCCTTGATCGCAAACGAAAAGCCAAACCCCTAAACCATAACGAATAGCAACTCAATGAATAGTAACTATAAACCATGATGAATAGTGGATAACATACTCGGGTACATAGCATCCCACGTTCAAATTCATTAACCTTTAGTTGAGAGCTTGAATAACCTATATTCGAATACATGTCATCCTATACGAGTATCCAAATAGAGTTCTTTGCAATAGAATGCATGCGTGCATTCAAAAACATGGAGACCTAGTTTGAACTTTGCCTATTATTAATCACGTATTTATGCCAGGAAGGTCACATAGGTTTTTTTTTATTAGTTTCTTGTACTCGAATATGGGAAGCAACGTACTCGAGTACGGGTTCATAGTATTCGAGAAAGTTGCAGTTCGTTTATTTCTCACATTCACCACATAGCCTATCCATCATCACTATCCAATCAAGGTTGGCTAATGAATGGTAGACATTCAGAACCATGGTAAACCATCGAGATCAAGATTTGGAGTCCTTTCCATCTTACCATTTTAAAGGCAATAAACTTGTCCTTGACCACTATGAACCTTTAGTTGAGTATATATCATCCTATACTCGAGTATGAGGAAAACTCACTGGTAAAAAGCATCAGTTTTCAAATACAAGAAAATATTACTTGAGTATTGGAAACCTATGCTCGAACCCCAAAACCCTTGATCGCAAGGAAAAGCCAAACCCCTAAACCATAACGAATTGCAACTCAATGAATAGTAACTATAAACCATGATGAATAGTGGATAAGATACTCGGGTACATAGCATCCCACGTTCAAATTCATTAACTGTTAGTTGAGAGCTTGAATAACCTATATCGAATACATGTCATCCTATACTCGAGTATCCAAATAGAGTTCTTTGCAATAGAATGCATGCGTGCATTCAAAAACATGGAGACCTAGTTTGAACTTTGCCTATTATTAATCACGTATTTATGCCAGGAAGGTCACATAGGTTTTTTTTTATTAGTTTCTTGTACTCAATATGGGAGCAACGTACTCGAGTACGGGTTCATAGTATTCGAGTACAAGTTGCCAGTTCGTTTATTTTCTCACATTCACCACATAGCCTATCCATCATCACTATCCAATCAAGGTTGGTCTAATCTGAAACAGGCAGACATTAGAACCATGGTAAACCATCGAGATCAAGATTTGGATAACTTTCCATCTTACCATTTTAAAGGCAATAAACTTGTCCTTGACCACTATGAACCTTTAGTTGAGTATATATCATCCTATACTCGAGTATGAGGAAAACTCACTCTGTAAAAAGCATCAGTTTTCAAATACAAGAAAATATTACTTGAGTATTGGAAACCTATGCTCGAACCCCAAAACCCTTGATCGCAAACCGAAAAGCCAAACCCCTAAACCATAACGATTGCAACTCAATGAATAGTAACTATAAACCATGATGAATAGTGGATAACATACTCGGGTACATAGCATCCACGTTCAAATTCATTAAACTTTAGTTGAGAGCTTGAATAACCTATATTCGAATACATGTCATCCTATACTCGAGTATCCAAATAGAGTTCTTTGCAATAGAATGCATGCGTGCATTCAAAACATGGAGACCTAGTTTGAACTTTGCCTATTATTAATCACGTATTTATGCCAGGAAGGTCACATAGGTTTTTTTTTATTAGTTTCTTGTACTCGAATATGGGAAGCAACGTACTGAGTACGGGTTCATAGTATTCGAGTACAAGTTGCAGTTCGTTTATTTTCTCACATTCACCACATAGCCTATCCATCATCACTATCCAATCAAGGTTGGTCTGAAAGGTTAGACATTAGAACCATGGTAAACCATCGAGATCAAGATTTGAAGCCTGACTTTCCATCTTACCATTTTAAAGGCAATAAACTTGTCCTTGACCACTATGAACCTTTAGTTGAGTATATATCATCCTATACTCGAGTATGAGGAAAACTCACTCTGGTAAAAGCATCAGTTTTCAAATACAAGAAAATATTACTTGAGTATTGGAAACCTATGCTCGAACCCCAAAACCCTTGATCGCAAACGAAAAGCCAAACCTAAACCATAACGAATAGCAACTCAATGAATAGTAACTATAAACCATGATGAATAGTGGATAACATACTCGGGTACATAGCATCCCACGTTCAAATTCATTAACTGTTAGTTGAGAGCTTGAATAACCTATATTCGAATACATGTCATCCTATACTCGAGTATCCAAATAGAGTTCTTTGCAATAGAATGCATGCGTGCATTCAAAACATGGAGCCCTAGTTTGAACTTTGCCTATTATTAATCACGTATTTATGCCAGGAAGGTCACATAGGTTTTTTTTTATTAGTTTCTTGTACTCGAATATGGGAAGCAACGTACTCGAGTACGGGTTCATAGTATTCGAGTACAAGTTGCTAGTTCGTTTATTTTCTCACATTCACCACATAGCCTATCCATCATCACTATCCAATCAAGGTTGGTCTAATTGAAACGGTAGACATTAGAAACCATGGTAAACCATCGAGATCAAGATTTGAGTCTGACTTTCCATCTTACCATTTTAAAGGCAATAAACTTGTCCTTGACCACTATGAACCTTTAGTTGAGTATATATCATCCTATACTTAGTATGAGGAAAACTCACTCTGGTAAAAAGCATCAGTTTTCAAATACAAGAAAATATTACTTGAGTATTGGAAACCTATGCTAAAACCCCAAAACCCTTGATCGCAAACCGAAAAGCCAAACCCCTAAACCATAACGAATTGCAACTCAATGAATAGTAACTATAAACCATGATGAATAGTGGATAACATACTCGGGTACATAGCATCCCACGTTCAAATTCATTAAACTGTTAGTTGAGAGCTTGAATAACCTATATTCGAATACATGTCATCCTATACTCGAGTATCCAAATAGAGTTCTTTGCAATAGAATGCATGCGTGCATTCAAAAACATGGAGACCTAGTTTGAACTTTGCCTATTATTAATCACGTATTTATGCCAGGAAGGTCACATAGGTTTTTTTTTATTAGTTTCTTGTACTTTAATATGGGAAGCAACGTACTCGAGTACGGGTTCATAGTATTGAGTACAAGTTGCTAGTTCGTTTATTTCTCACATTCACCACATAGCCTATCCATCATCACTATCCAATCAAGGTTGGTCTAATCTGAAACGGTCAGACATTTAGAACCATGGTAAACCATCGAGATCAAGATTTGGAGTTGACTTTCCATCTTACCATTTTAAAGGCAATAAACTTGTCCTTGACCACTATGAACCTTTAGTTGAGTATATATCATCCTATACTCGAGTAAGGAAAACTCACTCTGTAAAAAGCATCAGTTTTCAAATACAAGAAAATATTACTTGAGTATTGGAAACCTATGCTCGAACCCCAAAACCCTTGATCGCAAACCGAAAAGCCAAACCCCTAAACCATAACGATTGCAACTCAATGAATAGTAACTATAAACCATGATGAATAGTGGATAACATACTCGGGTACATAGCATCCCACGTTCAAATTCATTAACTTTAGTTGAGAGCTTGAATAACCTATATTTACATGTCATCCTATACTCGAGTATCCAAATAGAGTTCTTTGCAATAGAATGCATGCGTGCATTCAAAAACATGGAGACCTAGTTTGAACTTTGCCTATTATTAATCACGTATTATGCCAGGAAGGTCACATAGGTTTTTTTTTATTAGTTTCTTGTACTCGAATATGGGAAGCAACGTTAAAATACGGGTTCATAGTATTCGAGTACAAGTTGCTAGTTCGTTTATTTCTCACATTCACCACATAGCCTATCCATCATCACTATCCAATCAAGGTTGGTCTAATTGAAAGGTAGACATTAGAACCATGGTAAACCATCGAGATCAAGATTTGAGCTGACTTTCCATCTTACCATTTTAAAGGCAATAAACTTGTCCTTGACCACTATGAACCTTTAGTTGAGTATATATCATCCTATACTCGAGTATGAGGAAAACTCACTCTGGTAAAAAGCATCAGTTTTCAAATAAGAAAATATTACTTGAGTATTGGAAACCTATGCTCGAACCCAAAACCCTTGATCGCAAAGGAAAAGCCAAACCCCTAAACCATAACGAATTGCAACTCAATGAATAGTAACTATAAACCATGATGAATAGTGGATAACATACTCGGGTACATAGCATCCCACGTTCAAATTCATTAAACTGTTAGTTGAGAGCTTGAATAACCTATATTCGAATACATGTCATCCTATACTCGAGTATCCAAATAGAGTTCTTTGCAATAGAATGCATGCGTGCATTCAAAAACATGGAGACCTAGTTTGAACTTTGCCTATTATTAATCACGTATTTATGCCAGGAAGGTCACATAGGTTTTTATTAGTTTCTTGTACTCGAATATGGGAGCAACGTACTCGGTACGGGTTCATAGTATTCGAGTACAAGTTGCTAGTCGTTTATTTTCTCACATTCACCACATAGCCTATCCATCATCACTATCCAATCAAGGTTGGTCTAATCTGAAATAGGTAGACATTCAGAACCATGGTAAACCATCGAGATCAAGATTTGAGCATTGACTTTCCATCTTACCATTTTAAAGGCAATAAACTTGTCCTTGACCACTATGAACCTTTAGTTGAGTATATATCATCCTATACTCGAGTATGAGGAAAACTCACTCTGGTAAAAAGCATCAGTTTTCAAATACAAGAAAATATTACTTGAGTATTGGAAACCTATGCTCGAACCCCAAAACCCTTGATCGCAAACCGAAAAGCCAAACCCCTAAACCATAACGAATTGCAACTCAATGAATAGTAACTATAAACCATGATGAATAGTGGATAACATACTCGGTACATAGCATCCCACGTTCAAATTCATTAAACTGTTAGTTGAGACTTGAATAACCTATATTCGACCATGTCATCCTATATCGAGTATCCAATAGTTCTTTGCAATAGAATGATGCGTGCATTCAAAAACATGGTACCTAGTTTGAACTTTGCAATTATTAATCACGTATGCAGGAAGGTCACATAGGTTTTTTTTTATTAGTTTCTTGTACTCGAATATGGGAAGCAACCACTGAAATACGTTCATAGTATTCGAGTACAAGTTGCTAGTTCGTTATTTTCTCACATTCACCACATAGCCTATCCATCATCACTATCCAATCAAGGTTCACTGAAGAAATAGGTCTAGACATTAGAACCATGGTAACCATCGATCAAGATTTGGAGGCCAACTTTCCATCTTACCATTTTAAAGGCAATAAACTTGTCCTTGACCACTATGAACCTTTATTGATATATATCATCCTATACTCTAAGGAAAACTCACTCTGGTAAAAAGCATTAGTTTTCAAATACAAGAAAATATTACTTGAGTATTGGAAACCTATGCTTTAACCCCAAAACCCTTGTCAAACCGAAAAGCCAAACCCCTAAACCATAACGAATACAACTCAATGAATAGTAACTATAAACCATGATGAATAGTGGATAACATCTCGGTACATACATTGTTCAAATTCATTAACTGTTAGTTGAGAGCTTGAATAACCTATATTCGAATACATGTCTCCTATACTCGAGTATCCAAATAGAGTTCTTTGCAATAGAATGCATGTGCATTCAAAAACATGGAGACCTAGTTTGTTTGCCTATTATTAATCACGTATTTTCAGGAAGGTCACATAGGTTTTTTTTATTAGTCTTGTACTAATGGGGATCAACGTTCGAGACGGGTTCATAGTATTCAGTACAAGTTGAGTTGTTTATTTCACATTCACCACAAGCCATCCATCATCACTATCCAATCAAGGTTGGTTAATTGAAAGATCAGACATTAGAACCATGGTAAACCATCGAGATCAAGATTTGGATTGACTTCCATCTTACCATTTTAAAGGCAATAAACTTGTCCTTGACCACTATGAACCTTTAGTTGAGTAATATTCATCCTATACTCGAAGAGGAAAACTCACTTGTAAGCATTAGTTTCAAATACAAGAAAATATTATTGAGTATTGAAACCTATGCTGAAACAACCTTGATCCAAATTGAAACCAAACCCCTAAACCATAACGAATTGCAACTCAATGAATAGTAACTATAAACCATATGAATAGTGGATAAGAACTCGGGTACATAGCATCCACGTTCAAATTCATTAAGCTTAGTTGAGAGTTGAATAATATATTCGACCATGTCATCCTATATCGAGTATCCAAATAGAGTTCTTTGCAATAGAATGCACGTGCATTCAAAAACATGGAGCCTAGTTTGAACTTTGCCTATTATTAATCACGTATTTGAGGAAGGTCACATGTTTTTTTGATTAGTTTCTTGTACTCGAATATGGGAAGCAACGTACTCGATACGGTTCAAGTATTCGAGTACAAGTTGCCAGTTCGTTTTTTTCACATTCACCACATAGCCTATCCATCATCACTATCCAATCAAGGTTGGACTAATGGAAGGTAAGACATTAGAACCATGGTAAACATTTCAAGATTGGAGCTGACTTTCCATCTTACCATTTTAAAGGCAATAAACTTGTCCTTGACCACTATGAACCTTTAGTTGAGTATATATCATCCTATACTAAGTATGAGGAAAATCACTGGTAAGCATCAGTTTTCAAATACAAGATAATATTACTTGAGTATTGTAAGATGCTTGAACCCCAATTACCCTTGATCGCAACGAAAAGCCAAACCCCTAAACCATAACGAATTGCAACTCAATGAATAGTAACTATAAACCATGATGAATAGTAGATATACTTGGGTACATAGCATCCCACGTTCAAATTCATTAACTGTTATTGATGCTTGAATAACCTATATTCGACACATGTCATCCTATACTCGAGTATCCAAATAGAGTTCTTTGCAATAAATCATGGTGCATTCAAAAACATGGAGCCCTAGTTTGAACTTTGCCTATTATTAATCACGTATTTATGCCAGGAAGGTCACATAGGTTTTTTTTATTAGTTTCTTGTACTCGAATATGGGAAGCAACGTACTCTAGTACGGGTTCATAGTATTCGTACATTGCTAGTTCGTTTATTTTCTCACATTCACCACATAGCCTATCCATCATCACTATCCAATCAAGGTTGGTCTAATCTGAAAGGTAGACATTCAGAACCATGGTAAACCATCGAGATCAAGATTTGAAGTTGACTTTCCATCTTACCATTTTAAAGGCAATAAACTTGTCCTTGACCACTATGAACCTTTAGTTGAGTATATATCATCCTATACTCGAGTATGAGGAAAACTCACTCTGGTAAAAAGCATCAGTTTCAAATACAAGAAAATATTACTTGAGTATTGGAAACCTATGCTCGAACCCCAAAACCCTTGACCGCAAACCGAAAAGCCAAACCCTAAACCATAACGAATGCAACTCAATGAATAGTAACTATAAACCATGATGAATAGTGGATAACATACTCGGGTACATAGCATCCCACGTTCAAATTCATTAAACTGTTAGTTGAGAGCTTGAATAACCTATATTCGAATACATGTCATCCTATACTCGAGTATCCAAATAGAGTTCTTTGCAATAGAATGCATGCGTGCATTCAAAAACATGGAGCCCTAGTTTGAACTTTGCCTATTATTAATCACGTATTTATGCCAGGAAGGTCACATAGGTTTTTTTTATTAGTTTCTTGTACTCGAATATGGAAGCAACGTACTAAAGTACGGGTTCATAGTATTCGAGACAAGTTGCTAGTTCGTTTATTTTCTCACATTCACCACATAGCCTATCCATCATCACTATCCAATCAAGGTTGGTCTAATCTGAAGGTAGACATTCAGAACCATGGTAAACCATCGAGATCAAGATTTGAAGCTCTACTTTCCATCTTACCATTTTAAAGGCAATAAACTTGTCCTTGACCACTATGAACCTTTAGTTGAGTATATATCATCCTATACTCGAGTATGAGGAAAACTCACTCTGTAAAAAGCATAGTTTTCAAATACAAGAAAATATTACTTGAGTATTGGAAACCTATGCTCGAACCCCAAAACCCTTGATCAAACCGAAAAGCCAAACCCCTAAACCATAACGAATTGCAACTCAATGAATAGTAACTATAAACCATGATGATTAGTGGATAACATCTCGGGTACATAGCATCCCACGTTCAAATTCATTAAACTTTAGTTGAGAGCTTGAATAACCTATATTCGAATACATGTCATCCTATACTTGAGTATCCAAATAGAGTTCTTTGCAATAGAATGCATGCGTGCATTCAAAAACATGGAGACCCTAGTTTGAACTTTGCCTATTATTAATCACGTATTTATGCCAGGAAGGTCACATAGGTTTTTTTTATTAGTTTCTTGTATACTCGAATATGGGAAGCAACGTATTCTAGTACGGGTTCATAGTATTCGAGTACAAGTTGCTAGTTCGTTATTTCTCACATTCACCACATAGCCTATCCATCATCACTATCCAATCAAGGTTGGACTAATCTGAAATAGGTCAGACATTAAAACCATGGTAAACCATCGAGATCAAGATTAAAGCTGACTTTCCATCTTACCATTTTAAAGGCAATAAACTTGTCCTTGACCACTGTGAACCTTTAGTTGAGTATATATCATCCTATACTTGAAATGAGGAAAACTCACTCTGGTAAAAAGCATCAGTTTCAAATACAAGAAATATTACTTGAGTATTGGAAACCTATGCTAGAACCCCAAAACCCTTGATCAAACCGAAAAGCCAAACCCCTAAACCATAACGAATTGCAACTCAATGAATAGTAACTATAAACCATGATGAATAGTGGATAACATACTGGGTACATAGCATCCCACGTTCAAATTCATTCAACTATTAGTTGAGAGTTTGAATAACCTATATTCGAATACATGTCATCCTATACCGAGTATCCAAATAGAGTTCTTTGCAATAGAACGCATGCGTGCATTCAAAAACATGGAGCCCTATTTGAACTTTGCCTATTATTAATCACGTATTTATGCCAGGAAGGTCACATAGGTTTTTTTTTATTAGTTTCTTGTACTCGAATATGGGAAGCAACGTACTCGGTACGGGTTCATAGTATTCGAGTACAAGTTGCTAGTTGTTTATTTTCTCACATTCACCACATAGCCTATCCATCATCACTATCCAATCAAGGTTGGTCTGATCTAAAGGTTAGACATTCAGAACCATGGTAAACCATCGAGATCAAGATTTGGAGTTGACTTTCCATCTTACCATTTTAAAGGCAATAAACTTGTCCTTGACCACTATGAACCTTTAGTTGAGTATATATCATCCTATACTCGAGTATGAGGAAAACTCACTCTGGTAAAAAGCATCAGTTTTCAAATACAAGAAAATATTACTTGAGTATTGGAAACCTATGCTCGAACCCCAAAACCCTTGATCGCAAACCGAAAAGCCAAACCCCTAAACCATAACGAATAGCAACTCAATGAATAGTAACTATAAACCATGATGAATAGTGGATAACATACTCGGGTACATAGCATCCCACGTTCAAATTCATTAAACTGTTAGTTGAGTGCTTGAATAACCTATATTCGAATACATGTCATCCTATACTCGAGTATCCAAATAGAGTTCTTTGCAATAGAATGCATGCGTGCATTCAAAAACATGGAGACCTAGTTTGAACTTTGCCTATTATTAATCACGTATTTATGCCAGGAAGGTCACATAGGTTTTTTTTATTAGTTTCTTGTACTCGAATATGGGAGCAACGTTCGTACGGGTTCATAGTATTCGAGTACAAGTTAAGTTCGTTATTTCTCACATTCACCACATAGCCTATCCATCATCACTATCCAATCAAGGTTGGTCTCTGAAGGTTAGACATTCAAAACCATGGTAAACCATCGAGATCAAGATTTGGAGTTTGACTTTCCATCTTACCATTTTAAAGGCAATAAACTTGTCCTTGACCACTATGAACCTTTAGTTAAGTATATATCATCCTATACTCGAGTATGAGGAAAACTCACTCTTGGTAAAGCATCAGTTTCAAATACAAGAAAATATTACTTGAGTATTGGAAACCTATGCTCGAACCCCAAAACCCTTGATCGCAAACGAAAAGCCAAACCCCTAAACCATAACGAATTGCAACTCAATGAATAGTAACTATAAACCATGATGAATAGTGGATAACATACTCGGTACATAGCATCCCACGTTCAAATTCATTAAACTGTTAGTTGAGCTTGAATAACCTATATTCGACCACATGTCATCCTATATCGAGTATCCAAATAGAGTTCTTTGCAATAGAATGCATGCGTGCATTCAAAAACATGGAGACCTAGTTTGAACTTTGCCTATTATTAATCACGTATTCATGCAGGAAGGTCACATAGGTTTTTTTTAATTAGTTTCTTGTACTCGATATAAAGCAACGTACTGAGTTACGGGTTCATAGTATTCGAGTACAAGTTGCCAGTTCATTTTCTCACATTCACCACATAGCCTATCCATCATCACTATCCAATCAAGGTTGGACTAATCTAAAAGGTTAGACATTCAGAACCATGGTAAACCATCGAGATCAAGATTTGAGATTGACTTTCCATCTTACCATTTTAAAGGCAATAAACTTGTCCTTGACCACTATGAACCTTTAGTTGAGTATATATCATCCTATACTCAAGTATGAGGAAAACTCACTCTGGTAAAAAGCATAAGTTTTCAAATACAAGAAAATATTACTTGAGTATTGGAAACCTATGCTCGAACCCCAAAACCCTTGATCGCAAACCGAAAAGCCAAACCCCTAAACCATAACGAATAGCAACTCAATGAATAGTAACTATAAACCATGATGAATAGTGGATAACACTCGGGTACATAGCATCCCACGTTCAAATTCATTAACTTTTAGTTGAGAGCTTGAATAACCTATATTCGAATACATGTCATCCTATACTCGAGTATCCAAATAGAGTTCTTTGCAATAGAATGCATGCGTGCATTCAAAACATGGAGACCTAGTTTGAACTTTGCCTATTATTAATCACGTATTTATGCCAGGAAGGTCACATAGGTTTTTTTTTATTAGTTTCTTGTACTCGAATATGGGAAGCAACGTACTCGAGTACGGGTTCATAGTATTCGAGTACAAGTTGCTAGTTCGTTTATTTCTCACATTCACCACATAGCCTATCCATCATCACTATCCAATCAAGGTTGGTCTAATCTGAAAGGGTCTAGACATTCAGAACCATGGTAAACCATCGAGATCAAGATTTGGAGTCTGACTTTCCATCTTACCATTTTAAAGGCAATAAACTTGTCCTTGACCACTGTGAACCTTTAGTTGAGTATATATCATCCTATACTCAGTATGAGGAAAACTCACTGGTAAAAAGCATCAGTTTTCAAATACAAGAAAATATTACTTGAGTATTGGAAACCTATGCTCGAACCCCAAAACCCTTGACCGCAAACCGAAAAGCCAAACCCCTAAACCATAACGAATAGCAACTCAATGAATAGTAACTATAAACCATGATGAATAGTGGATAACATACTCGGGTACATAGCATCCCACGTTCAAATTCATTAAACTGTTAGTTGAGAGCTTGAATAACCTATATTCGAATACATGTCATCCTATACTCGAGTATCCAAATAGAGTTCTTTGCAATAGAATGCATGCGTGCATTCAAAAACATGGAGCCCTAGTTTGAACTTTGCCTATTATTAATCACGTATTTATGCCAGGAAGGTCACATAGGTTTTTTTTTATTAGTTTCTTGTACTCGAATATGGGAAGCAACGTACTCGAATTGGGTTCATAGTATTCGAGTACAAGTTGCTAGTTCGTTTATTTTCTCACATTCACCACATAGCCTATCCATCATCACTATCCAATCAAGGTTGGTCTAATCTGAAACAGGTTAGACATTCAGAACCATGGTAAACCATCGAGATCAAGATTTAAGCCTGACTTTCCATCTTACCATTTTAAAGGCAATAAACTTGTCCTTGACCACTATGAACCTTTAGTTGAGTATATATCATCCTATACTCGAGTATGAGGAAAACTCACTCTGGTAAAAAGCATCAGTTTTCAAATACAAGAAAATATTACTTGAGTATTGGAAACCTATGCTCGAACCCCAAAACCCTTGATCGCAAACCGAAAAGCCAAACCCCTAAACCATAACGAATAGCAACTCAATGAATAGTAACTATAAACCATGATGAATAGTGGATAACATACTCGGGTACATAGCATCCCACGTTCAAATTCATTAAACTGTTAGTTGAGAGCTTGAATAACCTATATTCGAATACATGTCATCCTATACTCGAGTATCCAAATAGAGTTCTTTGCAATAGAATGCATGCGTGCATTCAAAAACATGGAGCCCTAGTTTGAACTTTGCCTATTATTAATCACGTATTTATGCCAGGAAGGTCACATAGGTTTTTTTTCATTAGTTTCTTGTACTCGAATATGGGAAGCGTGAGTACGGGTTCATAGTATTCGAATACAAGTTGCCAGTTCGTTTATTTTCTCACATTCACCACATAGCCTATCCATCATCACTATCCAATCAAGGTTGGTCTAATCTAAACAGGTTAGACATTCAGAACCATGGTAAACCATCGAGATCAAGATTTGGAGCTGACTTTCCATCTTACCATTTTAAAGGCAATAAACTTGTCCTTGACCACTATGAACCTTTAGTTGAGTATATATCATCCTATACTCGAGTATGAGGAAAACTCACTTGGTAAAAAGCATCAGTTTTCAAATACAAGAAAATATTACTTGAGTATTGGAAACCTATGCTCAAACCCCAAAACCCTTGATCGCAAACCAAAAAGCCAAACCCCTAAACCATAACGAATTGCAACTCAATGAATAGTAACTATAAACCATGATGAATAGTGGATAACATACTCGGGTACATAGCATCCCACGTTCAAATTCATTAAACAGTTGAGAGCTTGAATAACCTATATTCGAATACATGTCATCCTATACTCGAGTATCCAAATAGAGTTCTTTGCAATAGAATGCATGCGTGCATTCAAAAACATGGAGCCCTAGTTTAACTTTGCCTATTATTAATCACGTATTTATGCAGGAAGGTCACATAGGTTTTTTTTTATTAGTTTCTTGTACTCGAATATGGGAAGCAACGTACTCGAGTACGGGTTCATAGTATTCGAGTACAAGTTGCTAGTTCATTTATTTCTCACATTCACCACATAGCCTATCCATCATCACTATCCAATCAAGGTTGGTCTAATCTGAAGGCTAGACATTCAGAACCATGGTAAACCATCGAGATAAGAGAGGAGTTCAAGCTTGACTTTCCATCTTACCATTTTAAAGGCAATAAACTTGTCCTTGACCACTATGAACCTTTAGTTGAGTATATATCATCCTATATTCTAATATGAGGAAAACTCACTGTAAAAAGCATCATTTTTCAAATACAAGAATATTACTTGAGTATTGGAAACCTATGCTCGAACCCCAAAACCCTTGACCGCAAACCGAAAAGCCAAACCCCAAACCATAACGAATAGCAACTCAATGAATAGTAACTATAAACCATGATGAATAGTGGATAACATACTCGGGTACATAGCATCCCACGTTCAAATTCATTAAACTGTTATTGAGAGCTTGAATAACCTATATTCGAATACATGTCATCCTATACTCGAGTATCCAAATAGAGTTCTTTGCAATAGAATGCATGCGTGCATTCAAAACATGGATACCTAGTTTGAACTTTGCCTATTATTAATCACGTATTTATGCCAGGAAGGTCACATAGGTTTTTTTTTATTAGTTTCTTGTACTCGAATATGGGAAGCAACGTACTCGAGTACGGGTTCATAGTATTCGAGTACAAGTTGCAGTTCGTTTATTTCTCACATTCACCACATAGCCTATCCATCATCACTATCCAATCAAGGTTGGTCTAATCTGAAACGGTTTAAACATTCAGAACCATGGTAAACCATAAAGATCAAGATTTGGACATGACTTTCCATCTTACCATTTTAAAGGCAATAAACTTGTCCTTGACCACTATGAACCTTTAGTTGAGTATATATCATCCTATACTCAAGTATGAGGAAAATCACTTGGAAAAAGCATCAAGTTTTCAAATACAAGAAAATATTACTTGAGTATTGGAAACCTATGCTCGAAACCCCAAAACCCTTGATCGCAAACGAAAAGCCAAACCCTAAACCATAACGATTGCAACTCAATGAATAGTAACTATAAACCATGATGAATAGTGGATAACATACTGGGTACATAGCATCCCACGTTCAAATTCATTAAACTGCAGTTGAGAGCTTGAATAACCTATATTCGAATACATGTCATCCTATACTCGAGTATCCAAATAGAGTTCTTTGCAATAGAATGCATGCGTGCATTCAAAAACATGGAGACCTAGTTTGAACTTTGCCTATTATTAATCACGTATTTATGCAGGAAGGTCACATAGGTTTTTTTTTATTAGTTTCTTGTACTCGAATATGGGAAGCAACGTACTCGAGTACGGGTTCATAGTATTCGAGTACAAGTTGCCAGTTCGTTTTTCTCACATTCACCACATAGCCTATCCATCATCACTATCCAATCAAGGTTGGTCTAATTGTTGAGGTCAGACATTAGAACCATGGTAAACCATCGAGATCAAGATTGGAGCCTGACTTTCCATCTTACCATTTTAAAGGCAATAAACTTGTCCTTGACCACTATGAACCTTTAGTTGAGTATATATCATCCTATACTCTGAGTATGAGGAAAACTCACTCTTGGAAAAAGCATCAGTTTTCAAATACAAGAAAATATTACTTGAGTATTGGAAACCTATGCTCGAAACCCCAAAACCCTTGATCGCAACGAAAAGCCAAACCCCTAAACCATAACGAATAGCAACTCAATGAATAGTAACTATAAACCATGATGAATAGTGGATAACATACTCGGGTACATAGCATCCCACGTTCAAATTCATTAAACTCTTAGTTGAGAGTTGAATAACCTATATCAATACATGTCATCCTATACTCGAGTATCCAAATAGAGTTCTTTGCAATAGAATGCATGCGTGCATTCAAAAACATGGAGACCTAGTTTGAACTTTGCCTATTATTAATCACGTATTTATGCCAGGAAGGTCACATAGGTTTTTTTTTATTAGTTTCTTATTCTCGAATATGGAAGCAACGTCTCAAATTTGGGTTCATAGTATTCGAGTACAAGTTGCAAGTTCGTTTATTTTCTCACATTCACCACAATAGCCTATCCATCATTTAACGCCCCAATTTTCCTGTAATTTTTACTGTCATTAGGAATTCCAAATTACCGTAGGTAAATATTATATAAAATTTGAGACCAAACAATCCTTAATAAAGGAATATAACGTTAGAAGAGAAGTTAGGAGCAATTCGTGCAAGTATTGCAAACCCCAAATTTCTGTACGTGTAAAATGACCAAAATGCCCTGAGATTCTCAAAATGAGGATCGTGGGCCCCACCCATCCTCAAGGGGATGTTTTGATGTTAATAAGGGATTGTTTGTGTTATGTGTGTTAATAGAGGAGAAGAATCCTAATTTTGAGCTCCGACGCGCAAATGACCAAAACGCCCTTGCGTTTTAACTTGATTTGCGTGCCAACCTGAGCCCAAACCTCACTAAAATGTGTTAAAAGGTGTTTTTAAGCCATGATTAACCATTGGTTAAGCTTTGAGTGGCTCGGGCAATTTTTAAGTAAAATGACCATTTTGCCCCTCTCTTCTGCAAGTTTTACAAATTTTGAGATTTTTGATTGTCTAACGAAACCTAAGCAATATTAGGCTCAAATTAAAGCTTATTAAATTCTAATTATTAATCTAGAGTCAAAATTATTTATTTAGATTGATTAGAACCTAAAATTGCTTAAAACACCCAAATTGCTTAGTAATTCACTTAAACCTTAACCGTAAATTCTCTAAATTGCATGAATACCTTGCCTACACCTAAAAAATACATGGAACACACAAAATCCTCTTCCACAAGGCTGTAATGCACGAAATTATTGAGTAATAAGTCAGAAAATTATTACACAAAAATCCAAAGAATGAAAACAAAGAATCATGAAAACATGGAAACATGATTCCATGTTTAAGCCACCAAACAAAATGATTTTCTTCCTTATTTTTTTCCTCTAATTTTTGGTCAGATTTCTTTCCTTCCTTTGTCCATTTATGAGCTGCAAAATCTCTATAAATAGGCATGCTTGAAGATAGTTTAGATGCTTAGTTCATAACTTACACAAATTCTAGTTTTAGGAGCACCAAAAGCTCTCATTTCCTCCTCCTCTTGGCTGAATTCTTTCTTCAAGTTTTCAAGAATATTTTCTTTCATTTCACTCCAAGAAACCAAGTTCTCTTCCTTTCCTTCAAATCAGATTAGGTAGGGAGTTGTTTTTAAGTTTATTTCTATGCTTTGCTAAGTGTTGTTCTTGGTTCAAAATGATGATTTCATGGATTTTCTCTAGTTTTTCCATTTGGTTTTCTTCTTCCTTTTTCTTTGAACAATTCAGCCATATGGCCTAGGTGGGACTAAGATGATGGCTTGATGATGAGGACCTTGAGGGTGGGTTGTGAATCCATCACAAGTTAGGCCTCTAAAGCTTGAAAGTTCCACTTGATGCAAAACTTTAAAGAATAATATTTTTATGATGTTTTTATGATCTTGAGTTTAGAACTTGAAAGATGTATTTTTCACTTTGTCTTGCTAAGATATATTGGGTTGAATTTATATTTCTCTAAAGTCTGGAGGAGCTCTAGTAAAGAAATAAAATGAACTTGCATCCATGTTTAAGTTTATGCCTTGCATAACCATGTTTACTTTCTATGTCATCACTAAATTCTCAAGAATGAATAAATGAACTTGCATATTCATGTTTAAATTTCCAAGCTTGCATTTCATGTTTATGTTTCAAGTTGTCACTTAATCTTCAAAGATAATAAAGAGGATGCATCTCATATTTATTTTATGCTCTCACTTTATTTTATAATGGCTAAAAGAATCAGCATGACATGTTTATTTTTATGTCATCACCTAAAGATCCTAGAGCTAAAGACTTAATATCACAAGCAAAGAAATAAGATTATTGGAGTTAAAGAATTAATTCTTTAAGAAGTCTTGAGATTGGAGCTTAAAAAGATGTAATAATTCTCTTCTCCCTTCACCGGTAGTGCGGATTACCGCCGCTCCGGTTTTCTAAGATTCTTCTCCCTTCACTGGTCCTATGCGGATTACCGCGCTTTAGTTTCTTGCATCATGTTTATATTTCAAGCTCTTGCATCATGTTTAATTTTCAAGTTATCACCTTAAATCTTAAAGATAAAGAAATGGATTTGCATATCATGTTTATAATTCCAAGTTATCACCTTATAATGACAAGATTAAAATGAGGTTGCATAGCATGTTTATGATTCTAAGATATCACATAAATCTCTTAAGCTCAAGACTTGCTCCTTTTATCTTAAGTGAAATTTTAATTATGAAGATTCTTTCAAGTTTTAAAAAGAATTAGTTTCTAAAAGAGTTTTAAAGTTTGCAGGATTTACGGGAACTAAATTTTATGTTCACTTAAAATGTGATTTTATACAATTATTAGGTTCATATTCGGTTCTATATGAGATTATACCAATAAATGATGATGATTTAATATGTTTGAAGTTGTGATAATTATGTTTATTTTATTAATTATGCATGTTAGAAGTGAAATTAGCTACATAAAGAAAGCTTTGAATATGATTTAGGATGCCGCCTCATATGGTTTAATAATGTTCTAAGGCTTATGATTAATGGTAATGATGGTAATTATCCCTTAGATGCATAATTAATTAGTTTGATAATTGAGGTTACTTTCTAGAGTTTCAAGAGGCAGCTTTTGGGATTTATGATGATGCTTATTAAGTATTTGATTTCATTGAATGATTTCATGGCTTGCATGTTATAGTTGTTGTTGCAAACAATGAGAATGCTTATGCATGAAATAATGAAATATTCTTTGTTATTTAAAAATTTACCCTAGTTGGAAGAAAGTATATTCCAAAAAGTGTAATTTGGAAAGGTTTGAAAAAACTTGGTATTTAAGCCGTGGATTGTGGTCTCTTTCCTGGGAATCTCCTGATGCATGATTACAGTTGGTATATATATTTATTCAAATAAGACTATAAATGAGAAAATGTTATAAATGATTATGAATTGAGAATTGTATTATGATATAACATGCAAAGGTGACTTAAAGAGGTGACATTTGGACCCATCAGACTATAGGTGGTGAAAAGGTGATCCTGAGAAAATGATCCTTTGGACCTATCAAACTATAGGCGGTGAAAAGGTGATTCTTGCCCCTATCCGTTCTCTCAAAAGGGTAGAGTACGGAATTTTAACTTATCAAAAGGGATAAGTATATGCTAGTGACGACTAGTAAGGTATGAGCTCATAACCTAGATTACTCCCAAAAGGGTGGATATAGGGTGGCCCAGGAAAATGATGATGAAAGTAACTTTAAGTCACCTAAGAAACTAAGTAAATGCATTATGTGAATATGATGTTCTGCTATGCATAGTATTTATGAAATGATGATGAGGAGTATGATGTGATTTTATGCATAACTATGTTATTATATATGAAAGGAAAAGTTCATTATAAACATGACATGCTAAGTTTATGATGCATTATAAGACGCATGATTAAAATGAATCAACCTCGGTAAAGTATATTTGAAACTAATTAAATGAATCTTAGCATGCTCACATTTTCATAATGAAACCTAAGGTTCCTGGGGACGATGATGATGACACTATGCATATGAGGTGAGTACCCTACTGAGATTCTTTTATAAGTTTCTCATTCCCTCTTCTTTCTTTCCATCTCGTCTTCAGAAAGTGATGGTGATGTTCTGATTACATTGAGGCTTCACTGGTAGATGCACGTGATCTTGTGAACCTATTATTCCTGAGGATCTTCGCTAGACCTAAGATTCAGATATCTATTCCTATCCTGAAGTGTTATAAATAGGTGCCATTAATAGATGTTTTTCCATCCATATATTATTTATGTTTTGTTAATTGCCTACATCTAGCTTAACTCTTGATAGGCAAAATATCTATGTGAAATGTAATTATGGATGTGTATGATAGAGCCAAATGATGTGTTCTTCATGATATGTTGATTTTTAATTTTATGCTTTATCCCGATTCTCGTTCACGTTATGCGCGGCTACGTTTTAATTATGTTTAAAAAAAAAAATGGCTCGTAATTTCACTAAGTATTTTCAAAGCATGATTAAGGAATGAAAGCAAAGTGTAAAGTCTAGTAATTAATCGATAAACAAGCGTATTGGGTTAATTATTAGGTGTTACAATCAGGGCATGTGTTTTAGATCAAAGAAGGAGTTAGGATAAATACCTTATTTTATTGAATTTGCATATAACAACAGTTATCATGCAAGTATCGATGCACCATACGAGGCCCTCATGGAATTGAGTGTCATCACCTTATGTTGGTATGAGCCCGAGTAGGCAAAGTCTACTTGGACTAGATATTGTGAAACGACGACAAATCAAGAAGATTATGGATAGACTCACCGTCTGAGTCGACAGAAAAACATGCCACAAGCGGCGAAAACCGCTAGATTTTCAAAGAAGTGGACCATGTGTTCTAAGAATCACCCCCACCACATGCATAGGCCGAGCAATGAAAGTAAAGAAATTTGAGCCTTAGATTTCTTGGTCCGTTGAATCCTTAGCAAAAATAGGATCTGCAGCCTACGCACAAGCCTACCCCCGAGTCTGTCCCAACCTTCATGATGTTTCCATGTCTCCAGGTAAGGAAATATCATTCTGACCCTAAGTCATGTACTAGAGCCAGAACATGTACAATTAGAGATGACCTAACGTTTAACTTACCACCCACGAGAATCGTTGACGAGAAGTTAAGCAATTAAGAAACAAGGTTGTACCCTGAGTCAAGAGCATGGGACGGTGTTAAACCGAAGAATTTACATCTAGCGATCAGCATTAAGCACAATACCCCGAGCTATTCTCATGCGATTTCGAGGGCGAAATTCTTTTTAAGGAGGGTAGTATGTAACGCCCCAATTTTTATTGTAATTTTTACTGTCATTAGGAATTACCGAATTACGTAGGTAAATATTATATAAAATTTGAGACCAAACAATCCTTAATAAAGGAATATAACGTTAGAAGAAAAGTTAGGAGCAATTCGTGCAAATATTGCAAACCCCAATTTTCTGTACGTGTAAAATGACCAAAATGCCCCGAGGTTATTTTACTCAGAAAATGAGGATCGTGGGCCCCACCCATCCTCAAGGGGATGTTTTGATGTTAATAAGGGATTGTTTGTGTTATGTGTGTTAATAGAGGAGAAGAATCCTCAATTTTGAGTTTCGACGCGCAAAATGACCAAAACGCCCGCGGCGTTTAACTCCATTGCGTGCCGACTTAGCCCGAACCTCACTAAAATGTTTTAAAAGGTGTTTTTAAGCCATGATTAACCATTGGTTAAGTTCGAATGGTCTCGGAATTTTTAAGTAAAATGACCATTTTGCCCGTCTTTGTGCAGTTTTGCAAATTTTGAGATTTTTGATTTGTCTAACGAAACCTAAGCAATATTAGGCTCAAATTAAAGCTTATTAAATTCTAATTACTAATCTAGAGTCAAAATTATTTATTTAGATTGATTAGAACCTAAAATTGCTTAAAACACCCAAATTGCTTAGTAATTCACTTAAACCCTTAACCGTAAATTCTCTAAATTGCATGAATACCTTGCCTACACCTAAAAAATACATGGAACACACAAAATCCTCTTCCACAAGGCTGTAATGCACGAAATTATTGAGTAATAAGTCAGAAAATTATTACACAAAAATCCAAAGAATGAAAACAAAGAATCATGAAAACATGGAAACATGATTCCATGTTTTAAGCCACCAAACAAAATGATTTTTCTTCCTTATTTTTTTCTCTAATTTTTGGTCAGATTTCTTTCCTTCCTTTGTCCATTTATGAGCTGCAAAATCTCTATAAATAGGCATGCTTGAAGATAGTTTAGATGCTTAGTTCATAACTTACACAAATTCTAGTTTTAGGAGCACCAAAAGCTCTCATTTCCTCCTCCTCTTGGCTGAATTCTTTCTTCAAGTTTTCAAGAATATTTCTTTCATTTCACTCAAGGAAACCAAGTTCTCTTCCTTTCCTTCAAATCAGATTAGGTAGGGAGTTGTTTTTAAGTTTATTTCTATGCTTTGCTAAGTGTTGTTCTTGGTTCAAAATGATGATTTCATGGATTTTCTCTAGTTTTTCCATTTGGTTTTCTTCTTCCTTTTTCTTTGAACAATTCAGCCATATGGCCTAGGTGGGACTAAGATGATGGCTTGATGATGAGGACCTTGAGGGTGGGTTGTGAATCCATCACAAGTTAGGCCTCTAAAGCTTGAAAGTTCCACTTGATGCAAAACTTTAAAGAATAATATTTTTATGATGTTTTTATGATCTTGAGTTTAGAACTTGAAAGATGTATTTTTCACTTTGTCTTGCTAAGATATATTGGGTTGAATTTATATTTCTCTAAAGTCTTGGAGGAGCTCTAGTAAAGAAATAAAATGAACTTGCATCCATGTTTAAGTTTATGCCTTGCATAACCATGTTTACTTTCTATGTCATCACTAAATTCTCAAGAATGAATAAATGAACTTGCATATTCATGTTTAAATTTCCAAGCTTGCATTTCATGTTTAAATTTCAAGTTGTCACTTAATCTCTAAAGATAATAAAGAAGTTGCATCTCATGTTTATTTTATGCTCTCACTTTATTTTATAATGGCTAAAAGAGTCAATGCATGGCATGTTTATTTTATGTCATCACCTAAAAATCCTAGAGCTCAAAGACTTGCTTATGAATCATAAGCAAAGAAATGAGATAATTGGAGTTAAAGAATTTATTCTTTAAGAAGTCTTGAGAATTGGAGCTTAAAAAATGTAATTCTCATCTCATTTGTCCTATGCGGACTACCCGCTCGGTTGCTTAAGATTCTCTTCTCCTCTCCTGGTCCTATGCGGATTCCGCCGCCAGTTTCTTGCATCATGTTTATATTACAAGTTCTTGCATCATGTTTAATTTTCAAGTTATCACCTTAAATCTTAAAGATAAAGAAATGGAATTGCATATCATGTTTATAATTCCAAGCTATCACCTTATAAAGATAAGATTAAAATAAGGTTGCATAGCATGGTAATAATTCAAAGATGTCACCTAAATCTCTAAAGCTCAAGACTTGCTCCTTTTATCTTAAGTGAAAGATTTAATTATGAACATTCTTTCAAGTTATAAATCGGTCCCATGGTTAATTTAGGCCTAAAGTCCTATGACTTCTTTCAAGTTTAACAAAAGGAATTAGTTTTAAAAGAGTTTTAAAACTTTGTAAGAATTTTATGGGAAGCTAGTAATTTATGTGTACTTAAAATGTGATTTGATGCTTATTAAGAATTTGGTGTCATTGATTGATTCCCTGGTTTGTATGTTATAGTTGTTGTTGCAAACAATGAAAACTTATGCATGAAATAAAGACATATTCTGTTCCTGGAAGAAAGTGTATTCCTAAGAGTGCAATTTGGAAAGATTCTGGCTAAGGAAAGATTTGGTATTTAAGCGTGTCCATTGTGACCCACCTCTTTCCTGGGAATCTCCAGATGCATGATTCCAGTTGGTATATATTATTTCGGCATAAGACTATAAATGAGAAAATGTTATGATGATTATGAATGAAGAATTGTATTATGATATAACATGCAAAGACTTAAAGGTGACTCAAAATATATGAGAAAATGATCCTTTGGACCTCAAACTATAGGCGGTGAAAAGGTGATTCTTGCCCCCTAGTCTCTCTCAAAAGGGTAGAGACGGAATTTTTACTTATCAAAAGGGATAAGTATGTGCTGGTGACGACTAGCAAGGTATGAGCTCATAACCTAGATTACTCCCAAAAGGGTGGAGTATAGGGTGGCCCAGGAAAATGATGATGAAAGTAACTTTAAGTCACCTAAGAAACTAAGTAAATGCATTATGTGAATATGATGTTCTGCTATGCATAGTATTTATGAGATGATGATGAGAAATATGATATTCTGCTATGCATAGTATTATGAAATGATGATGAGGAATATGATGTGATTTTATGCATAACTATGTTATTATATATGAAAGGAAAAGTTCATTATAAACATGACATGCTAAGTTTATGATGCATTATAAGACGCATGATTAAAACGAACCTCGGAAGTATATTTTCGAACTTAATAAATCAATCTTAGCATGCTCACTATTTCATAATAACCCGAGGTTCCTGGGGACGATGATGATGACACAATGCATCATGAGGTGAGTACCCTACTGAGATTCTTTTTATAAGTTTCTCACTCCCTCTATTTTTCTTTCCATCTCGTCTTCAGAAATAGAAGGAAGCGTTCGTGAATCACATTGAGGCTCTCACCGGTAGCTGAACTTGAATCCTGCTAGTTTCACTCGTATATTTCAGATATCTATCCCTATCCCTGGAGTGTTATTACTAGGTGCCATTAATGGATGTCCTTCCATCCATATATTATTTATGTTTTATTAGATTGCCTACACTTAGTCTTATTCTGTTGGTAGGCAAAATATCTATATGATATGTAATTATGGATGCTGTATGATGGAGCCAATATATTATGATGTGATGTTTGTAAATTCCTATGTGTCTTTTAAATTTTGCTAAATCATTCACGTTAGCGGTCTCACGTTTTCAATTATGTTTAAAAAAAAAATGGCTCGTAATTTCACTAAGTATTTTCAAAGCATGATTAAGGAACTGAAGCAAAGAGTAAAGTCTAGTAATTAATCAGACCGCCTAGGTGTATTGGGTTAATTATTAGGGTGTTACATTTTGGTATCAAGTAATTTTGGTCTCACCTAGCTCTGAGGATTGGACTCTATGCTTCTAAAGCATAATACGTTAGTAATGTCATGTGTAGATGTTTATCATTAGGATGAGCTTGAGGATTAGAAATACATGACTACTGGATGTTGAAAGTGCCATGGTAACTTGCTCACTTTGCATGGAATATTGGGCCTGAATCACCTCAGTGTTGCTGTTTTGTGTGTATAGGGACCAATGGCACGACAACAACTAGGAAGGAGCGCGCACAAAATAACCAAGATAATGAGACCACTGAGCACTTCGCGACGTAGCAAGGACCATGAGAATGATGATGGAACGGATGGATCAGAATCGTCAAGCTAATATAAATCAAGGACATGAAATTCCCGAACATGCTCGTTTGGGAATTTCGTAAGGCGAATCCACTGTTTTCAAGGGACCCTGAATCCTAATGTAGCAGATGAATGGATTCGGAATATTGAGAAGGTCTTTGCTGTAGTTCCATGTTCCAAGGAGAAGAAGGTCACTTTTGCCACCCACATGCTTGAGGGTGATGCCGGCTTTGGTGGACGGTGTTGAAAGACTCCTGAGGCAAAAGTGGACATTGATTGGGAATTATTCAAGGTCCATTTTTACGAGAAGTACTTTCCGAAGTCGGTTAGAAATGCTAAGGACATTGAATTCATGCAACTTGTCCAGGGGAATATGAATGTGGCTCCGTATGACCAGATTTGAGGAACTCATTAAGTTCTCAAGATGTACCAAGGTAACCCTGATGAGTATTGGAAATGCATTAAATACGAGTCAGGGTTAAAGGCAGAACTTAATGTGGAGGTGCGCACTTGGAATTCAGGGATTTCCTACCTTAGTCAACAAATGCCGCATCATTGAAGAAGGGCAGAGCTGGGTACTTCAAAGTCTAGAATATCATCAAAAAGCTGACACCTCAAGGTCAACAGTTCAAGGCAAAATCGACCTCCATTCCCACCTCAATCAGAACCCCAAGGTCCACAAAGGAACTTTCAACAAGGAAGGCCGAACAACAACAACCCGCTATAACAGGCAACCGCTACAACAACAACCCCAATAACAATCACAACAACAACAATAACAACAACAAGGGGAAAGCACCACAAAGGGTCCAAGCACCTTCACGGCCCCATCCATGGAATGTCCCAAGTGCGGCAAGAATCATGGGACATGCCATGTCGAGCCTAAACAAACGTGTGCTCCTGTGAAAACCAGGTCATTACTCCCGAGAATCAGAAAGGAACCCGCCAACCCCAATCCCAATCCAGAATACCAGGAAGGGTATTCACCGTTAATGTTGAAGAAACGACAAAGTCACGAAATCTCGTGGAAGGTAAGTGTAATATGTATGGTAGAAACTTAATTGTCCTGGATGATTCCTGCGCTTCCCATTCTTTTATCTCCCACTCGTGTGTAAAACCCTTAACTTGCATATAACGAGCTTCCTTTTGACCTTATTGTTTCTACCCTTATCTGGAAAACCCGTTAGGACTTGTAAATGTTGTTTAAATTGCCATTTTGTTATTGAGAATAGATCATTTGTTTTAGATCTCATTTGCTTACCCATGCAAGGTTTAGATGTGATTCTTGGCATGGATTGGCTTAAGTCAACCGTGTACCTGTTAAACTACTATGAGAAAACCATCACTTTTCTTTTCGTTTCCATTGAACCTAAGAAACCCATAAGTCTATACATAACCTGGAAATAGACTGGTAAGGGTGAGAATAAAGGTTATATTTTCCTAGCCGCTAGTGATGTAGACTTTGGCAAAGTATTCAATATACCAATAGTAAGGAATTATCCCGAAGTATTTCAGTAGATACAGAGTTTCCCTCCCAGAGAGAGATAGAGTTTTCCATAGAATTGCTTCTGTGTAGGTCCATATCCATAGCCCCATACAGGATGTCCCCATTAGTTGACCGAGTTAAAAGCTCAATTGGAAGATTTATTGGAGAAAAAGTTTGTTAGGCCTAGTGCGTCACCTTGGGGAGCTTGTGTTGTTTGTGAAGAAAAAGGATGGGAGTATGAGGATGTGTGTTGACTATAAGCAATTGAATAAAGTGACAGTGAAGAACAAATACCCTTTGCCTAGGAGATGACTTGATGGACCAACTAAGGCGCAACGTGTTTTCTAAGATTGATTTGAGGTCAGGTTACCACCAAGATTAGGGTGAGAGATGAAGATATACCAAAAACGCCTTTCGTACCGATACCCATTTCAAGTTTGCAGTAATGTCCTTTGGATTAACCAATGCTGGCAATTTTTATGGAAGCAACAATTAGATTGGGTTCATAGTATTCGAGTACAAGTTGCTAGTTCCTTTATTTTCTCACATTCACCACATAGCCTATCCATCATCACTATCCAATCAAGGTTGGTCTGATCTTAAAAGTTTAACATTTAAACCATGGTAAACCATCGAGGTCAAGATTTGGAGTTGACTTTCCATCTTACCGTTTTCAAGGCAATAAACTTGTCCTTGACCACTGTGAACCTTTAGTTGAGTATATATCATCCTATACTCGAGTATGACGAAAACTCACTCTGGAAAAAGCATCAGTTTTCAAATACGAGAATATTACTTGAGTATTGGAAACCTATGCTCGAACCCCAAAACCCTTGACCACAAACCGAAAAGCCAAACCCCTAAACTATAACGAATAGCAACTCAATGAATAGTAACTATAAACCATGATGAATAGTGGATAACATACTCGGGTACATAGCATCCCACGTTCAAATTCATGAAACTGTTCAGTTGAGAGCTTGAAAAACCTATATTCGAATACATGTCATCCTATACTCGAGTATCCAAATAGAGTTCTTTGCAATAGAATGCATGTGTGCATTCAAAAACATGGAGCCCTAGTTTGAACTTTGCCTATTATTAATCACGTATTTATGCCAGGAAAGTCACATATGTTTTTTTTTATTGGTTTCTTTACTCGAATATGGGAAGCAACGTACTCGAGTACGGGTTCATAGTATTCGAGTACAAGTTGCTAGTTCCTTTATTTTCTCACATTCACCACATAGCCTATCCATCATCACTATCCAATCAAGGTTGGTCTTATGAAAAAGGTCTTATTAGAACCATGTTAAACCATCGAGATCAAGATTTGGAGTCTGACTTTCCATCTTACCGTTTTAAAGGCAATAAACTTGTCCTTGACCACTGTGAACCTTTAGTTGAGTATATATCATCCTATACTCAAGTATGAGGAAAACTCACTCTGGAAAAAGCATCAGTTTTCAAATACGAGAATATATTACTTGAGTATTGGAAACCTATGCTCGAACCCCAAAACCCTTGACCACAAACCGAAAAGCCAAACCCCTAAACCATAACGAATAGCAACTCAATGAATAGTAACTATAAACCATGATGAATAGTGGATAACATACTCGGGTACATAGCATCCCACGTTCAAATTCATTAAACTGTTAGTTGAGAGCTTGAAAAACCTATATTCGAATACATGTTATCCTATACTCGAGTATCCAAATAGAGTTCTTTGCAATAGAATGCATGCGTGCAT
>JAMLFY010000217.1:0-51331 GCA_030441495.1 Dalbergia oliveri
TAAGAATCTTCTCCTGAGAAATTTATGATTGCTCATACCTTTTAACTGTGTCGTCTCTAGATTCAAGTGCGTCCGACGATGGTCCTCCAGGAGCTCTAACTCTGACTAGACCCTGGGAGGGAGGGCCGCTTCCTAGGAGTTCGTATCATTGACTTTTCCGACTTTGACATGCAGATCCTCCAGGCCTTTCCACTCCATGTACCTGATAGAGTTGTCTTCTGATTCTGAGGTTGAGATCCTCGAGGAGCCGTTGGTCGTAGAGCTTCTTTAGATGGTTCCTCCTGAACCTTGATTATGATGCTGATGATGAGGAAAATCCGGAAGAAGACCCCATGGAGGTCGAGGATGACATGATGGGGGATGACTTCAGGAAGACGAGTGGCAGAAGCTGGAAGATGCCATCTGATGAGTCGGGTCTTGTTCCTGACATGATGTCCATATCTGATTACGATCTGTATAGTGATGCCTCTAGTTATCCAGTCATCGATAGAGTACCTACAGGATCTGTGCACTTGCTCGCACTTCGCACCCAGTCATTCGAAGTCCCTTTTGCACCCACCATACTATTTGAGTGATAGAGCGTTTGTCATCCTCCTGCTCCTTGTTCACCTTTTAGCTATCTAGTCATAGCAATGTTTATTTATGTTTCTTATTAGTGGTGTTTCATTGGGAACCTTGCTGTACTAGATGTTTTATTTTGTTTTGTTACCCTATTATGTGATGTATTAAAGATGGGAATGCCCATCCCTCTGAACCTACTCATGTATTCAAATCTATCATTAATGTTAAAGTTGGCTATCTATATTACATATCTTTGTATGTCGCTAAGAGGTTTAAACGATAGAATAGTTTTGATCATTATGCATAGCTTCCATTTCACGCTATAGGCTTGATTTTAAATACATGGTTTCAAAAAGAAAAATTTCCCCATTATTTTCATGTAACATTAATTTAAAAGAGAAAGGCAAAGCAAAAGGTAATAACTAATAAGAACGAAACATGACTTAAGCATGGTACGACTTTACTAGGGTGTTACATGGTGAACCTCACCGCTTAGACTGCTCAGCTAGTAAAGGTGTAGGTGGTAGGGCCCTAAAGTCGGAGGTTTTAGTGGAGAAGCGAGGGTGGCAAGGGATAGCCCCGTTGTTTGCACTGACATGATAGACGCAGCGGCATCAAGTGATGTTGTGAGGTATTATCAAAGTCTCTCTTTTGGGGCTTTTGCTTTGATTGACTTGAGGTCAACATATTCTTACGTGTCCCTAATTTTTGCCATGCGGTTTAAGAGACTCGTTTCTTGTTTGGAGGAGCCTTTTCTAGTAGGGATACCTTTAGGAGAATCCCTCCTTGTCCAGTTAGTCTTTAGAGAGTGCGAGGTCGAAGTTGGGAGCATGGGGACTCTTACAAACCTACACGTGTTAGATACGTCCTATTTTGATGTCATCTTAGGCATGGATTAGTTGGCTTAATGCCATGCCATGGTGGATTGCTACAATAAGTTAGTGAGGTTTGGGGTTTTGAAAGGCGAGTCATGTTTTCTTGGCACCAGTTGTTCATTTAACTAGTTTGATCTCATCTGAGTGCCTTGCAGCACATGGATAAAGAGAGTATAGGTTTTTAGCCTCAGTTAAGACAAAGATATAATAGTGCCGAGCTTGGAGTTGGTTCTAGTCATTTTTGAGTTCCAGATGTGTTTCTCGAAATTACCAAAGATGCAGAGAAGAAGATTGAGTTTGGGATAGAACTTGAGCCCGAAGTAAGACCCATCTCGATACCCTTCTATCGAATGGCTCTAGCAGAGTTAAAGGAGTTGCTTGACAAGGGGTTCATCCGACTGAGTACCTCACCTTGGAGTGCTCCTGTCTTGTTTGTGAAGAAAAAGGATGAGTCTATGGGGATGTACATAGACTCCGACAATTGAATAAGGTGATAGCTAAGAATCGGTACCCCTTGCCACAAATAGATGATTTGTTTGATCAGTGCCAAAGGGTTAGATATTTCTCTAAGATCGACCTCTGTTCTGGCTATCACCAGTTGAAGATCAAGGGCGAGAATGTGCGCAAGATGGCCTTTAGGAAACGCTATGGGCACTATGAGTTCCTAATATTGTCCTTTGGATTGACCAATGCCCCTGAGCTTTCATAGACTTGATGAATAGGGTTTTTAGGCCGTTCCTAGATCACTGTGTGATTGTCTTCATTGATGACATCCTATTGTACTCTAAGAGTGAGAAGGAGCATGAGCATCATCTTAGGATTGTCTTCCAACTCAAGGGAGAACAGTTGTATGCCAAATTCTCCAAGTGTGAGTTTTGGCTTGATCATGTGGCATTTCTGGACATATAGTGTCCAAGGATGGTATTCTTGTGGACCCAAAGAAAGTTGAAGCGGTTCGCGTAGCCAACGCCTTCTATAGTCTCAAAGATCGGAGTTTCCTAGGGTTGGAGGGTTACGACTTAATTTAGAAGAATACAAAGGAAACCATAAACAATACAATGAAGAAAAACCCATTACAATAGAAGTTAAAGTTCAAGACCACTAACCTCTCTCACCTGTGGTTCAAAACCGATATCAAGCATTTTGTCTGCCTCGTCTAGAACAATAAAAGAAATTCTAGAAAGATAGGAATTGTCATGTCATAAATTATCAATAAATCTTCCTACACAATTGTTATTTCAGCTCCTGCACTTAGGTCAAACATCTATAATAAAGACCAGAAAGAAAGCATACACAAAATCACATCAGCTTTTATTAGAACTAATATAAAGTAATAAAAACGTATAACAAAAATTTCCAGAAAGAAATACATCTCCTTGTGCATCCTAATTCTTTTAATGTCTTTCCATATACAGGGGTCACATGCGGGGCAAGTTTACCTTGAAACAATTAGATAATACATACGTCACATGCGGGGCAAGTTTACCTTGAAACAATTAGATAATACATACTAGTCATATGATATAAACCTATAACGGTAAGCATGTCATGATGGCATGGGTGTCTCTATGTTTGTGAATGAATGCGAGAGAGCCAAAGAGTATTCTAAAATGCTAACCATATCTTTGTTTATAAGCTTTTGGAATTTCAACAAAACAGGTTTGAGTTTGAAAGCAAAATGAAGCCAATATGAAATACAAAAAATTCCACATAATATCTTCTTTTATATATAGCAATTGAAGTCGTGATGGAGGCAAGGCTTCGAAGTGGTGAAAATGGAAGTCAAAGTCGGTGGACATGAACAGGAGCCATTGATTTTTGGCTATAAATGGTATTTTCAAACAAAATTCACAATCATTCACAACATTCAGCCAAAACAAAATAATAGGTAAGATTTGAAGAAAAAAAAATACACAATCAACATGGGTAAGCAAATTCAAGGTAAAATAACTCTTCTGAATTTACTAGTATATTATTACAAAAACTAGTAGTTAACGAACTAACCAAGTAAAACCTTAATCTCAATTTGCATAATCATTACAAACATTATATCCTACACCATTTAACAAGCAAATTCACAGCACAACTAAGTTCAATTGCAATAATCCCTTAATAATGGTTACTAGAAAGCACCAAAAAAAATGAAGTCACCTTGTCGGCAAGATGACCAAGTGCAAAAGCACTCCCTTTCTCGACTTCGTGCTTGAACGGCCATGGCCTCTGAACAAGTTCTTTCTCCCCAGGATGTGCTTGGAGGTACTAAACTATAGCTGGAATTACGCCTCCTTCAACTATCGCGTTCACCACTTACTCTACAAAAAAAAAAAACTCCGAGATAGATGCTTGACTGAATTTAGCAAAAACCGGAATGAGGGAAGCAAGATGCGAGGAGATCGAGAAAGGATTTATCGTTTTTGACAAGATTGGCAAGCACATGAGTGGCGCACTTGGTGGTGGCTCGATTGAGTCGTGGGTAGTCAGAGAAAGTGGACTTGAGGATGGAGGCCTGGTCCTTGATGTCAGAGAGGAGGGCGTCGTGGGCGTCGCTGGTGGGAGGAGCGAAGATCTGGCGTTGTTCCTCGTCGATTTCGTCATTCAGCTTTCTCTTCTGGCCTTTTCTCTGGGAAGCGCTGATCTGAGCAACCTTGAAGCTCCATCAATGAGAGAAGCAGAAGCAGTGCCAACAACAAAATTGGCAGGGGTTTTCTATTTTTTGGGTTTTCTTTTCGGGGGTTCGCAAAATGAGTTTTTTCGAGAGAGAAATTGCTTGTGCGCCAAAACGATATGCACACAGGAAAGGGAGAATGTGCAACTATCTACATTTTCCTTTATTATTTTTTTAATGGTTCCTTCCCACGTAGTCTTTCAATATGTGTGACCATAGCAATAGCATCCCTCCTTCCATTCGTACGCGGCCGCGTATGTGTAGAAATCGTGCGTCACGGTATCATTTCTCTTTGTTAAAAGACACTTAAAAGTGAAGGAAGCGAAGGAGTATAATTCTCTCTACCTTCAAGTTCCTGTAGCGAGTAAGTGGAAGGCGTAGGCGAAGGAGAAATGTGGAGGCAAACAGTTCAAAGCTTCAGAACAATCTTGGAAGGACTTGCGTCATCAAGAAGTGACATTCGCATTAAATGGAAGCATTGGGTCAGAGGCATGAGCAGCACCCACACCGACAGAACAACATCGTACTCCGCCCCAAGGGAGAAAGTGGACTGCTTAGTGATAGGGGCTGGCGTGGTGGGCATAGCAGTGGCAAGAGCACTGGCACTCAAGGGCAGCGAGGTCTTGGTCATTGAATCAGCTCCAACCTTTGGCACTGGCACCAGTTCTCGAAACAGTGAAGTTATTCACGCTGGCATCTATTACCCTCGCAACTCCTTCAAGGTCAGCCAGCATACTTACTTGATGTCTCCCTTGTTATTTAAACTACTTATTTTTTAATGTTAGCCCAAAGAAAAAAAAGAGTTCACATTTTTTATGCTGTAATTCTGGTTGTATCTTGGCATCGTGTGTGTTAGTGAGGAAGCAAAGTGTGTAATGGAGACTCATTGTGTTGGATTCAAGATGATTAAGTCACAGTCCACAGAATTATTAGATTTATAGTGACATCTAAGGCAAATTACTTTAAGTAAATAAATTGGGAGGCAATTTCTTATTAGATTTCACTTTGCATTGGAGGTTCGGTTGAATTCATTAGTAAGCATTTTGGCACTTGGGTATAAAGTATAAATATTTGATGAATCATGATGTTGTTGTTCTACTTAAGTTTTGGTAGGATACTTTCAATGTCATAGTAGACTCATAATTGAACTCTTGCGGTACCTTGGTTTGGGGCTATCTTTTGAGAAGGGTATTTTTCTCCACCTAATATATGATTCTTAGTTCTTTCTGCCATGTAGATGTGAAATTTTCAAAATTTGATTCTTTATGCCATAGATGATGAAAGTAACAGGTAGGTTAATATCTACTAAACCAGGTTGTTTCCATCTTATCAATATCATGTGTATTTTTATTTGCTGACACTTTTTTTACCGTCAATGGACTAAACTTCAGTTTTTCTTCTTCTGTATAGAATGTAATGCAATCAATTTTGCAGGCAATTTTTTGTGTAAGGGGCAGAGAAATGTTATATGAGTACTGCTCTAAGAATAATATTCCACATAAACAAATTGGTAAGCTTATAGTGGCTACCCGGTCTTCGGAGATTCCAAAGCTAAATGACATTTTAAACTGCGGGATTCTAAATGGAGTTGATGTGTTGAGGATGATGGATGGTGTTGAGGCAATGAAAATGGAACCTGAATTGCAGTGCGTGAAAGCAATACTGTCACCGCACTCTGGGATTGTTGATTCCCATTCTTTAATGCTTGCTTTAGTGGTATGCATTTCTAGCTTCTTTTACCATTTTTGGTGGATTAACACTAATCAAAATTAAATTTGGCTTCAGTATATTTTTTCTAAAATCAATTTCTTTATTTGGAGTTAAAATTGCACATTGACAGGCATACAAACCCCATGTTGGTCCAGGGGGAAGCTGAAAATCACAGAACAACCTTCACATATAATTCAGCTGTCATTGGTGGCCATCTTGAAGGAAATCAGATTTGTCTTCATATATCAGAAACCAAGAATCTTAGAGATTGGAATGGGACATCAATTTTGCACCCAGAGCTAGTACTAATTCCTAAACTCATAGTGAATTCTGCAGGCCTAAGTGCTCCTGCCCTTGCAAAAAGGTTTACTGGCCTACAAAGTGGAGTCATTCCTTCAGCCTACTGTGCACGTGGGTGCTACTTCACACTGTCTAATTCTAAAGTCACTCCTTTCAGACGTTTAATATATCCTATACCAGAGGATGGTGGTCTTGGTGTGCATGTTACCCTAGACATGAATGGTCAGGTCAAGTTTGGCCCAGATGTTGAATGGATTGATGGCATTGATGATATCTCCAGCTTTCTGAATAAGTACTTCCTTAATAACGTGTCATTTGCATGCTTTTGACTTTTACTGCTTCATATGACCCATGGCAATGCTCAGTCTCTTGTCTGACATGGTTCCATTACATGGTTTATTATTTATTATTTATAACTGATTAACAAAACAGATTTAAGTTTTTTTTCACCTCACCAGTATCACTTTAACATTTTACTTACCCTTCAATGACTCTGGTACATGCTTTCACTGATATGTCATGGTTCAAAGGTTCTTAGTTCTCTATGTTGATTGCATTCATAGTGAAATCATTTTACAGTTTCTTATAGTTCATCAGCATGTACGTTGCACACTTTTTTGTTTTGTGCACTTTGCTATAAGAACCTGTAAGTATTGGCATTATCTGTTAATTTTTATTCCTATCAGTAATCTACAGCTTGGATTTACTCTGTGGATTAGTATGTGTTTGTGTCTGTTAGTGTTTCAAGATGATATTGCTCTAATATGCTTCTCTTTGCATACTGGTTGTGCCCACTTATTTACTTTTTGATATAGGCTTTTTATACTCTAATTTCTTGTTGGACAATTGAGTTATTAGTAATTACAAAGGCTGATGCTGCAAAATTTGCATTCATATTGTTCATTTCTTTCATGGTGTGTTTGCATATATGCCCATGAAAAGAGAATATGTTGATCTGGATCACGAACTTTACTCAAGTAAACATTGATCCTAGGTTTGATTATTCAGTACATGCAAATCGTGCTGAGCGGTTTTATCCAGAGATAAGAAAGTACTACCCAAATCTGAAGGATGGGTCTCTAGAACCCGGATATTCAGGGATCCGACCAAAACTTTCAGGACCCAGTCAGCTGCCTGTCGATTTTGTGATACAGGTCAGTAAAATATTTCAGATCAGTCACATGATATCCCTTGTGGATTCTCTCCAAATGAATTCACTTTTGTCTTGTTAAGCATATTCGGAACTATAGTCTATCTTATTTCTATAATACCACTGTTCTTTCGTTAGATATCATTTCTTACAATCTTCTTAGTGCTACACCTCCATCATCTACCACAGTGGTTTCAACTACACGGCTACACCACGTTTATTGTTTTGATAATTATTTCCTGGCTCAAAATATATTCTTATAGAACATTGCAAGGAATATAAAAATGTCGTAATAATTTTTCTTTTCTCATCTAGCAACTTCTATGGCATCCCTAGAGATCATGGCAATGTTATATATTCCTACAATCATTTGGCCAATATGACGTGATTTTAGTCTAGTTCTATATATCATTTTGTATTAGTAAACAGAAAAAAAATAAAAAAAATGAAGCTTCTCTTGTCTATCATTTTGTTCCTTCTTGTACTTTCAACAAATAGAATGCCATGGTTTTACTTTTATTCATAATCATATTTTCTTGAATTCTTATGGCTTCTCCTCTTGTATTCATTTGCATTCTTCCATGTATCTTTTTTTATCTCTTTCGTGAATAAGTTCTCTATCCCTTTTTTTCTCCCCCTTCTGAGAAATCACATACTGATTGCTCCCCTTTTTGTTCTCAGTTTAATTTTTAGGATAAACAGGTCCGTATTGTTTAGGTATCAAATATGTCCTTATAGTTCAAAAGGTTTTAACAGGAGCCCTATATTTCTAAAATTTTTTAAATCAGTCTCTATAGCTTATCTAAATTTTTGGCTAGCTCCTTATGAATTATGAAACTTTATAATCATGTCCTTGAATCCAATGACTGCTGCACATAATCGCTTGCAAATAAATGCAAACGTTGATTAACCAAGTCTACAATACAAGGCTGCTAGCCAATAGGGACCTATTTAAAAAGTTTTAGAAGTACTGGGATCCTATTTAAACTACTAAACTATAGCAACCGGTTTGAAAATACCATTGAAACTTTAGGGTGCATTTGATTTGTGAAAATATTTTCCATTTTAATTTTCTTAAAAGGATTTCCATTTTCAAGTTTTCAAAATTAGGAATGGCATATGATTTATAAAGGTAGATTGAAACAATGAAAATATATTTGGTTTGTCGTTTTTCAAATGTAATTCTCAAAATCAAATTTAAGATAATAAAATTATATTTGGTATTAAATAATAAATAATATATATATATATATATATATATATATATATAATTTGCATAGGGTCATCTACTAAAAGAATTTATAAAAATCTAAAACAACTCTATAAAATATAAAGACTAACAATAAAATAAACTGCTCACTTTTGAATTATAATTATCAATTATTATGTTTTGATTTTTAAGTAGATAAATATTTAAACACTATAGCATCTATCATTGCATACATGACCATGTTAAATTAATGATTTGTTAATTCATGTCATATTCACTAAAAAAATAACAAGCCATCAGTAGTGCCACCTTAATGTGAATAAATCCAAATACAAGTGTTGTATGTTGAACAGAACTAAGCAAAAGTAAATTCAAATACAAGTATTATTGTCTATTAGTAGAATTATCATTGCCTCTCCATGATGTATGTATTGTACGTTGAGTTGATGATGACTTTTCTATTTTTGGGGATAAAAGAAAAAATTTCATTAACAAGAGAAGAATAATACAAAGTGAAAATGATGAGATCCTCTAAGCAAAAAGAAAATATCAAAAGATCAAAGCTTTCCAATCTCTTATCATATCAGGGAGGGAAAACCCTTTAAAAAGGTCATGTGCTTTGCACGAAGTAGATGCTAGGCATCTGATTTTATCCCACATAACCTGCCATGAAAAATGCTTGAGCTACGCTCTAGCCAAATACACCAAATAACTGCAAAGATAGCATATTGCCATAAGGATTTGGCCTTCTTTCTCCTTCCAAACGGAATTGAGTTGATGATGCTCTCTAAACTAATCTTCCTAAAAACACATTGTTGGAAATCTTAAGGATCTTAAAAGAGAGTTTGTCAATCTGCTAGCCATGTTTCATAGAGAAAGTATATCTAGACTAGCTTCTAAAGTAAACCATGATCATCCAATTGCATAAATTTGGTTGTCTTCGCCAAGCAACACTGCAAGATAACAATAGTGGTCAAATTCAAAATTAGGACTTTGAGAAACAGTGAATGGAATTATGATGTATATATGTAAGGAAATAGCAAAACAGGTAATAGATACAGAGAGGAATTCCTGAGCATCTAGAGCTTCAACTCTCTTGACCTAAACCAGAAATCCTGCCTGAAAGAAAATATCCCACCCACTAGGATACAAATACTCTCTTTCCTCAACTGGATACACGTGATAGCCTCTCAGGAAACAACCCTTCTCTCCTAAAACGGTTAAGCCACAGGCACCCAGGTTGTCGCTACCTTCTCAAATTGGAATTAAAAAAATAGAATAAAATTCAAATACCATGCACCAAACCTCTTGCTAGGATGGAACTCGGTCTTCTCTCAAGGAGGCTATATCACTCAGTTGGAAATTCAGGGGTTTGTGAAAATTAAATTACAGCAATTAAAATTTAAATGGTAATGAATCTATAATTAAAGGTACCAGGACAAGGTATTCCTAGGATTGAAATTAATTATCATAGACCAAACATTAAAAACATTAGTGGCTATTAGTAATAAATTACTAGTAATTATACTAGTGATCAATCGACCTCTAGAATTTGATCAATGCAAATAACTAATAAATGGGACCCCAATTTAATTAGAAATCACATTGATTTAATGAGCCAATTGGTATAGCCTAACCGCCAATTAGAAGGTTAATTCTAATTTCTCCTCAAATATAAACCAATGGATCCATCAATTTATGCCCAAAGAGTTTCCCTAAACGACGATTACCAATTTATTTATTCCAATAAAAATTGTAGCAATCGCAACAACAATTATAAGAATGGAAACTGAAGAACATTGAGAAAACTAATGTATTTAACATAAAATGGAGGTCTCAAATATCATTCCAATACATCCAAAGCCCTTGCCCTAATAAGGAAATCTGCTCCTTCATCTCTGAGGATTACAATCAATGAAATCAAAAGAGTACCTAAAAATAATAGCAATGATCCTTGTTATAATCTCTAGGAACAAATCAAAATCACTAAAGGAATCCCTAGGGAGAAGAATAGAGAAGGAAAGAGAGATGTAGAGATAAAGAGATAGAGAGAGAATCCTAGCTACCTAAATTGTAGATCCAAAACTAGGGTAAAAGTTTGTGTCATTCCTTTAAATACTGCTCTTAAAATACTCCTAAGTGGGGCCTAAAACAGATTAATTATTTGTAATCTCGTCATCACACGAGCATTGCAGTGCTAAAATGAGCGCTAGCGCTCAACAGGTCGAGCTTCTAGCTTTTCCCTTGAAGCTTTTGTCGAACGTTGGCGCACTCGAGAGTGGCCTTTTCAGTTTTGCTCCTTTTTGCAATCCCTTAGCTCCAAGATCCTTTCAGAGAGTTCTCAGCCTTGTTCTTGACATTTTGCACTTAATCTAAAGCCGTTATATACAAAACCATACTCAAAGAGACAGGTTAAATACAACAGGTTCTAATCCAATAATTATTCCAAATTCAGTGGAATAGTTAATAATTCTATAAAAAATGCACAATGAGGACAAAGTCAAAATCCTAATTATTATCATCAATATCACAGTAAAACTTATGCAAAAAACTTAGGTTTAGAAGCAAAATAAGTGGCATAAATGCTCTTTATCACAGGCCCACTAGTGGCTTGTCCAAATTGATGCAACCTCTGCTGATTCAGTCATCATTCCCCTTCCTAAACTACCCGTCCCTCTTCCTCTTATACACCTTTAATGCTTCAAGGAATTTGTCCCTAGCAGTATGCCATTATTTTCACAAGCAAGAAAGACTAATATTGACCGACAATGGATGGTGCTAAACTTGCCCTTGATGTTTTGGTCTCCAATTGCTTTTAGTCTTAGTAATAACACAAATACCGCAAGAGACACAACACTTAATTCATTTGTTCTAAACCTTGGGCGAATATGCACTTGTGGGCAACTAAGAATAATTAGTATGAGTTTAACAAGATCATAAAGCCACGAATCATATGAAAGGCCTTATTGATATATTGGGAACTCGTACAAGGCCATGTGGTTATGATGCAATGAGTGAGCTATCAAACCAAAAGCTGAGTTCACGTGTAGGAAAAGACTTGAGTAATGTCATTTACATAAAGCAGAGAGAGAGCAGTCCTCAATTTCACCATAAATAACTATTTAACAGCACTACTTCTTAGTGGGAGAAAAAAGATACATAAATTAGGCTACAATTGATAATGCACACATCATGTGAACCATTTTCACAACTAGGTTCAAGGCAAGAAATGTATTCAAGACAAATTAATGACAACCTCATAAACCATGGTTCCATCTTCAACTGCTATAATGCAATAATTCCCTGATTAAGATAAGAACAGCCACATGCAAACCCACATTCTTTTTGTTACACAAACCCATGAAAATTAAAATGATCTTTCATAACTTTTTATTTTGAGGGGATTATCATTTCTCTGCTGCAATTTCACTTCAATGGTAAAAAGTAAAAATCCACTTCATTGAGACAAGTTTGACGCTAATGGAAGGATAGGAAAAATCAAACCTGCTGTTGTGGTGGCACCTCACGGTGCTTGCAGGGAAGGCACGGTGGTCGTGGGGTGGCAGCTGAGAACTCGGTGGCAACAACGCAGGGAAAGCGCAGTTGGCACTGTGTTTCGATGGGTTAGAGTCTTGGGCTATGCAATTCTTGCGGATGAAACATGAAAAAGAAAGATACATTTGATTAATAGTACAACTATGCCACCACATTTTCATTCTTTCCTTTCCATATCTTGTTTTCAAAATTTTGCTAGAAAACATTGAAAGCGAAGAATTGTTTTTCAAATTTTCAGTGATTTTAGAAAATGTTTTCTGAAAATATTTTCAAAAAGAATCAACCAAACGTATTCTCACCTCTATTTTCTATTTTCAATGAAATGCTCAAACCAAATGCACTCTTAGGGTCCTAACCTTTAATCTATTCTCAAATTCTCTTGGAGCTTTACTTCCTCCCTTTTGAATTATTGCTTTTTTGTTTCTGCTACACATATAAACGTAAAGGAGTTTGTATTGTGTATATTTAAGCAAACAAAGATAGAGTGTGAGAACACAAGTTTGGACCATATCAAGTTTTCCTACAATTATAGGACTGTACTAAGGGTCAACTTTGAGTTCTGATTGTTCTACCTTGGTCTTGGATGTACTTACTGGACATATCCAAGAACTGGCCCCATGATACATGGTTTTTACTTATTATATTGACCCATTTGGAGAGTCAAGAGAGGAAATAAATGAGAAAGTACAGCTGAGTGCAATTGAAGAGACAAGCTTTGGAAGCATAATGATTTTCATTTAATTAGAAGTAAGATGGAACATATGGAATGTAGATTTAGAAGGAGGGGCACTAGCTCTAGCTTAGAGGTGAAAATTAGAGACTATACCATTTGACAAGTCACATGATTTAAATATCATTGGTCATAATAGGAAATAATAGGGAAATAGAACGAGATGTAAACCGTAGAATTTAAACTAAATGAATGAAATAGTGTGCTTTCAATGTTATTAATGATAGAAAAGTACCACTCATACTCAATAGAAAATTTTACCACCCAACTATAAGACCTGCAAAGTATACAGAACTGAATATTGGATGGTAAAAATTCAGCAAACGACTAATCTCAATGTTGCAAAGATGATAGTGTTACGTTGGATGAGTGAACAAATTAAACAAGATAAGATTAAGAATGAATGCATACGAGAGAGTTAGGATAGCACCTATTATAAAACAGATGATAGAATCTCATCTCAGGTAGGTGGTTTGGTCATGTGTGGAGAAGATCTATAGAAACCAGAAACAGTAATAAGGAGAGTAAATCAGATGGAATAGCTAGAAATAGAGGGAGATATAGTCATGGTTTATGAAATGATACTATAGTGTAGTTTGATTCATTTAGTACACTTCACAGTACTTGTTAGACTATTCCCTCCCATGATGGGATGCTTTCTAGTTTTTCTTGCCACCTGACATTATCTTTCTTGCATCTAACTTTATTTTTATGTCATAGATAAAGATGGAATGATGCAATGGGAAGTTGGAATGTGAATATTATGCCCATTCATTTGGGCTTTTAAATGTTATATATGATAGAGCTCTATGGTGTCGCTTATCTATGTAGCCAACCCCACTTAGTTGGACAAGGCTTACTTGTTGTATTCAGCTTTCAAATTTTAGTATTAGATGCTTTATGAATGGATGATTGAATTGTTCGTGCATGATGTCGGTATGAGCAAAGTTTTATTATCTATGCCCAAAATTAACACTTGCATCGTTACCCTTGCTATTTATTTCAGTCTAAAGAACACATTCCTTTGGAGTTCGAAAGTGATGGTGTTGGATTTTCCTCATTTTATCTAAATATTGGAAATTTTGGCCGAATTGCTGTTTCTTTAATGCAGGGAGAGGACATTCATGGCATTCCTGGTCTTATTAATCTTTTTGGAATAGAGTCTCCTGGTTTAACGTCAAGCTTGGCAATTGGAGATTATATTGCTTCTAGATTTTTGGGATGATGCAGCATTGAACTCAAAGCTACTTGACAGTACTGAAAAGCAACGTGTGCAATGTATGAAAACCACAAATAATACCTAGTTATATTTTATACAACTACGCAGCAAAAATTGTATGTGACTGAATCTACTGCTACCTCCTTGATGAGGGGCCCAATTTAATACTTTCGGGATCGAAGTTAGATGTACATACTTGTGAAGGGGTTGTGTTGGCATAGATTGTGCAATTATCATTTCTCAAAATACCGGGCTGTATATTTATCGTTATTTTATGGATTTCTTTTAACGAGTATGTTTAGAGAACTCGTTAAGGGGGAAAAATTAGTGAGCTTTTAAAGTTTTTAATGCACCCAACGTCATACGATTTGTTCAGCTGTGGTTTCTGCAATACCTTCTTACTCTATGCAGACTTAGTGTCTTCCCAATTCTACTTGTGAGAACATTGATGCTTTGTCGAGGCGCTTCTTGTGGGGTGGTTAGGAGAAGATGCATCTTGGCAAATGGGACACGATTTGTCTACCTAAGCTGAGTGGTGGATTGGGGCTCAGAAGCGCTAAATTGTCTAATTTGGCCTACATGGCCAAGTTGGGTTGGGGGTCATTAACAGGCCTGATGATCTTTGGGAGCAGTTTCTTCGGAGCAAGTATGCTTGTGGCGATGATTTACTCCCCATTGTGAGGCTTCGTGTGGGTTGTTCTAAGGTTTGGAAGGGTATTTGTAGTGCATGGCAGCATGGTGAGGAAAGATTATTTAGCGTATATAGGTGATGGAAAATCTGTTTCTTTTTGGAGGTATAGGTGGGTGCCCTAGAGCCCTTCTTTGCTTTCTACTGCTATTTCTACGGCCCCTTCTACTTTGTTAGATGCCAAGGTCCATCAGTTAGTGACAGTGATGGGAGATTAGGATTGGTGCATGATTGGACATTTTTTGGCCCCTTAGGTATGTTCCCTTATTGCTGCAATTGCTCCTCCTAGAGATTCTGCGGGTCCTCATGTTATTGCTTGGTCTGTTAGTTATGATGGTGATTTCTCTCTGAAATCTGTTTATGATGTGATTGTTGGTACTAGAAATTTGCCTGTTGACCCCTTATTTAACCTTATTTGGAGATGGAAAGGTTTAGACAGGGTTAACTTTTTATGGCAGCTTGCTAGTGATGGCCTGCCAACAAACTTCATGCGAGCTGCTAGACATCTGATGAATACCCCTTTTTCGTGAAACCACCCTTCATGCTCTGCGTGTGTAGTGGTAAAGTTTGGCTCGTTAAATCCCTTGAGTTGAACGAAGTCAGGAACACAAAATTGTACCTTGATCCCAAGAAAAGGCGGTTACACAAAGAGATGAATCTATTCTTGGTTATAGTTTCTCAAACATTAAATCACAATATGCTTTGGACTCAGATTTCAAGCAAGAATTTTATTAATGAGGAACTGAAGTTATACAACATCAACGCTAAAGCCAAAGAACATGGAAACAAGAAATTGTAATTGGGTAAACTATGCTACACTACTCCTAAAAAGAAAATTAGAACAAAATAAGTGATACAAGTTGTGTATGTGACTTCTCATGCCTCCTTTCTCCCTCTTTGTCCTTTTATATTAATTCCAAATCTCTTTGCCTTGACTAGACAATCGTCCGTGGTAACCATTTGCATGGTTTTTATGACACCCGTATTATTGCCCGACGGTACCACAGTTCACGCTTGAATTCTGGACTCCTTTTCCTTAGCCGTTGTAAACGTTCCCACTTCACTCTAGGCAACGCCTCGCAATGAACATAACACGCTCCCAGCTTTATAACTATTCCGCCTAACCTTGTTACGACTTGTAACCTACACCATTACCATTCACGTCTTTTAGTGTGTGACACTTGTTTATAGGCCCAGTTTTCCCACCGTGTAACCTTAATTGGGCCCAATTAACTCAATTAGCCTACTTTTATTTTGATGGTAACATATGCCCCCCACCCGCAAGCCAAGGGATAATGTGGCTTGACGGGTGTAATGGTCACATCACTACCCTTCTTAATAGCAAAGTTATTAACAACATCCCATAAATGCGGCGAAACTGAACCCAACTCCTTCATCTAATCGTTTTAATGTGTTTTTCTTTTAGCTCTCTTGTCATTTCTTCTTCAACATTCTTCTTCCTGTTTTCCTTACTCTTTTACTTTCTTTTCCCAACTTCAACTGCCTAAACTTTCAACCTTCTTCTTTGAACTTTCAGCTCACTTTCATGCAATGCCCCGATTTCTTCGTTTGAGTATAAATGACCAAAATGCCCCAAGTTCATTTTTACCCTAATTTTAGGACAGCGACTCCTAAATCTTCAATGGGTCAACTCAATGTTTGAAGGGGGTTAGTATTGTTATGAATGATATCTAGGTGAAAATCTCGTTTTTTAAACTTTCAGCGAAATGACCAAAATACCCTACGGTATTCTATCTGGAAAAGGTGCCGTTAAGTCCTGATTTTTCCAGGAAGTTTAGAATGATGTTTTTAAGTAATGTTTGATGTTTAAAGTCTCCCTAAGGTCCCACTTTAGTGTAAATTACCATTTTGCCCCTAGAACAGTGTACAAGCCTAATGACGCAATTAAGCAAACCTAAGTAATATTAGGCTTAATCGAAGATTAATTTATTTCAATAATTAATCTAGAGTCAAAATAATTTATTAAGGTTAATTAGAACCTAAGATTGCTTAGTTAAACTTTAATTTGCATTCTCTTTAATTCAAGATTCCTAGTCATGGAATCTTGAATAGTATTTTTCTCCAATTCCTTAAATGAAGGAATTGTGCCATACTTTATTTGACCAAAGAATTATTTTAAATTACTAATCTAGTAAGATTGCCCTCCTAATCAAGTCTTGACACTCCTAATTACTCAATTACCTCACCTAAACACTTTCTTACAACTCTTAACCAAAACCTTAATCAAAGAAACACCTAAACACACCACTAAACCACAATTACATGAACAAATTTCTCTCCCTTGGCTGTCCCAAATCCTGCCGAATGCAAGGCCAAGGAAAAATGCCACATGTTGAAATTTTCTTCACTTAAGAGCCATGCCTAGGCCATACCTCAAACCATACTTCACCATGCTTTCAACCATGCCTTTGCCCATACCTTGTAAGAGATATTTTTCCTTCTTTTCCCTCCCTAAGTCGTCGGCCATCTCCCCCCAATCAGCCCTCAATGTGCAAAATTTTCTATAAATACCAAGCTTGGAAGAACTTGGTTACACTTTAGAAGCTTTGCCAAGTTCAGCTTTCTTGCATTTTCTTCCTTTTGCTCTCAATTTCTCTTTATCTTCTTCATTTCTTCTATCACTCAAAGAACCTTGCCACCACCATAAACCACCACTACCTCACCTTAAACCATCTCCTAAACACTTAAATTTTCCATTTCCAAGCTTAGAAACTCAAAGAAAAATCATTCCCTTTGAGTTCCCCCTTTGGCCGAATCCATCATCACAATTGTAACACCTTAACTACTCTGGACTACTCGAAGGAGCATTGTAATTAGGAGAGTATTACTCCCTGATTATACTATAGGCTAATCGAGAGATATAAATAATTAACATACAATAAAATAAAAACATAAGGTAAAGCAACCACCAAAGTTCCACTATATACATATATTTTGTACACAACTATCTTTACATATGCGTAACCAATATAAGTTAGAGCACCTACGATGCTACATAGGGACTTTTATCCAAAAGACCTATCGATAACATAAAGCCTAGCCTACTCATATTAAGATCCAGCAAAATCGTATACACATAAAATGGATCTTATAACTTCAAATAGAATCAGTCTTAGGCTAACGGTCCCATCACTACACTGCAACTACATACAAGTCAAAAGTCCCTATAGGTCTAGCATCCTCCTAGGCAAACCGTTGGCCATCGGGATGATGGCCTCACCTCCACCTGGGCGTCTGGACCCTCTATGGGTCTGAATTGAGGAGGAGGATGAAGAAGGTCCATCTCCAGGAGGGGGCATAGGTGGTGCAGCAAGAGGTATGAACACAACCGGGTGTGCCATGTGAAGGGCACACCATCAAAAGGAAAACCTGGGTCGAACTCTGCAGTGAAAACGGAGCTACTAAAAGAACGATTGAAGAAAATATATGCTCTTATCTTGGAATACGCTACTACATACAGCGAATCTAACTCTGTCATAATGCCACCTTCACTCCGCGAATCAAGAAAGAAGATCACGGTCGGCATCTGGGATCTGAGCACAATACAACATACATGCACATAGGGATGAGAATATTATAAAATTCTCAGGGGGAAATCCCGTTAGCATAGATAGGCCTAATTAATGAGGTCATTCATGTAAGTAATATTATATTAGGTCCCATGCAAAAATGCTGATAGAATTAGCAATAATAATCGTACATATTATCTTATAAATAACCAACTTAATTTCATACGTTACCTCTTTTCTTTCATATAGGGAAGGCTTGATTTCACATTGAGCAACATCTGGAGTGGATAATTTTATAAAGGACAATAGACCTGCTAGGACATGAGCTCATTCCTATTCGTGATCATCGGACTTCATTTTTTTTTCACCTCCAAATCACACACAGTTCTATTCCTAGCCGATACGTCTACCGACTCATACCATTCTTAGGGAAGTCCTTATTTTTGCCTTCCCTCTTTAACTCATAAGCCTTGTTTCTGCTTTCCCCATATGTTAAAACATGCCCAGTTAGGAGTTATAGATTCTCTTTTGTCATGTTACCGTATCATGTATTTCTCTTTTTACAAGGCATGGCATACATCACTCATAGGCATTCAATCACATTAGGGTCTCATTTATATCTCTTAAATAACTCTTTAAAGTAACTATCATGCATGAATATAATTTATACCTGGACTAAGTGTCATTTTATCATCATTTTAGTGCAGTTCTACCATTTCAGCACTTGGGCTGATTCACTATGCTAACAGTAGCATTTTATTTCTATATCAAATGGCCAATTCATATGCCACAAAAATTCTCACTGACACTCCCACATGTCTAGAATAACCTGTAAAAATTTCAGGACAAGTAGAGCTCTCTAGCTACTTTAGTAAATTGCACAAATTTAGTGGTCAGGGACCACAAATTCACAGACCAGACCCGGATTCTTAGAATTTTTAACCCTAGCAAATGATTGAATTAGTGCACAATAAAATTCACAGTGATACCTCAATATGTTATTAACTTCAGGTAAAAATTTCAAGGATTCATTCAATCATTTGCTATGATAATAAAATCAGGCAACTTTATTGCTTCAGTTTCAACAACTTAGGCATCACCAGTCACAATTCGGTTCTTGATTTTTTTGAAGTAGTAAACTTCAAAGTTATCACCCAATAAAATTCATGTAGTTAGTTTAAGGTGTTCTCTTCAACATATAATTTTTATAGTTTATGAAAACACCCACAAATATATCAGAAAATTCGTGCATAATTTCTGCTTCAGGACATCTGAACTCCAGCAGCCTAGTCCAGATTTCCTTTAGTGAAAACCCCTTTTTAACACCATCCAAACCCACCACCAAAATTCACACATCAATAACAATATATCATCAACCACATACCATCAAAATTTTGAAATAAAACCAGGCAGAACAGATTAGCAAAATTTTCAAGAGAAGGAACTATGAAAAACCCTACACTTGAAGGCTAGTCTATCTTTGTCTCTAGCTTGTTTCAAGATGAGAGTCCTCCACTCCAAGACTCCCAAAACACCTTCAAAACCTCCTCTGACCAGGGATGGATGAGGTGAATATGATGAGGTTTGGAAATTCTAATCGGTTAGATTGGTAGAGATTGAAGTGTAGATCAATTTTAGTGAAGGAAGGTTTATGTTTTAATGGCTCTAAGCTAGGGCTTTTGGAATTTGAAAGCCAATTCAAGCTCTTGGCTATGGAGGAACCAGCTGCTCTCCTTCCTTCTAAAGTGGCTGAAGGGTGTGGCTTCTTAAAGAAGCCTTGGTTCATGTTTATCTCTTAAGTGATGATGTCATAATGTTATGTAATAGTCTAGGATAGTTTCTAATCTTTAAAGATGAAAAGGATGGCTATGATTCAATTTTAAAATTTAAAATCTTAGCCATTCATGTAATGTAAAAAGATAAGGTTAATCATTTTGTAAAGGTTAAATTAGCTTTCTGTTAGAAATCGCACATTAAATTTCACCAAACGGGTGAAATACCATACCCTGTAGTCCCATATTACCCGAAAAGTAATTCTAAGCATGAAATTTTCATTTCTAAGTATTTCTAACCTCATCCCCATATTTTCAAAATTTTGGGCACCTCCGTCCCTAATCTAGGGTTTCGTTGTCCCGAGCCTCTGGGCCCGCAAAACACTATTCACGTTTTTTTTTTAAAAAAAAAATCATTGAATCACTCTCATCATTTCTACGTTATTGGATTTTGAAAATTCCAACTAATAAAGCTTAATTTAAATTTTATTTATTTATTTATTTTTTATATGTATATATATCTTGGATGTTACAACAATCCAAGAGGAGATTTTGTCTTCTCAACTCTTCAAGAACCAAGCTTTCTTTCTTCCATTTCAAAGACTTCCTTAGGTAGGGGTTTTGTTTTCAAGTTTTGCTTGTTTTCCTTAAAGAAAGTTCTAGTTTTCTCTTGGTTCAAACTCTTTTCTTTCTTTTCTTTTCATTTTCGGCCAAGAGGCCATTTTATGAAAATAACATGAGCTTGATGATGAGGTTTCAAGATAATGACTTGTTGTTGTCATGTGAGAAACCTCTAAAGCTTGAAACAACTTGGTCTTGGACCATACATGCTTGTGTTTCTTTCTCTTTTTCTTGGTTTCATTTTCGGTTCTATCTTTTCTTCCTTAAATGATTTCGGTTTCCTTGCCTTGGTTGAACAAAGTTTGCTAAAAATGTAAAGTAGATCACAAAAGTTTTGTTAAAGAAAATTAATCACATGATTTCAAAGAGCTCTAAGCTTACCCTTGCCAACCTTAAAGTTGGTCGGCCGTTCTAAGAGTTTTACTCTAGATTGAAGCCCATGAGCAATAAAATAAAGAATATGACTTAGTTCTTGTAGTTTTGTTTAGACAAAGTGTTGAACTTTGTGTCCATTTTCTTAAGCTTGATGATGAAGTTCAAACCTTAAGACTTCTTTGAAGTCTAGGTGCTAAGAACTCTAAAGCTTGCCTTATGATACATAATGGGTTGAGGTTTTGTTCCTTTAAAGTCTTGCAAAGAGCTCTAGCTAAGATCTAAAATAAGATGCATTCATGTTTACTTTAATACTTTGCATAGCATGTTTATTTTCAAGTCATCACTAAACAACTTAAAAGATTAAAACAAGAATGTGCATCCTCACTTAATAAATCTCAAAGCCTACCTATTTCAACCTTAAAGTTGATTGTTGATTGGGGTAAATACCTCAAGGGCCTAGAGCACTAAAATAAAGAATTGAACCTTGCATCTCATGTTTACTTTCTTGCCTAGCATGTTTAATTCTATGCCATCACTTAACTCCAAAGATAATAAAAAGGTGCATCTCATGTTTACTTTATGTCTTCACTTTATTTTCTAATGAAGAATAAAATGAGGTGCATAGCATGTTTAAGTTTATGTCAACATCTTAATGATCTAGAGCTCAAAGACTTGCCCAAGTATCCTATGTAAGGTTTTTAAGAAAATGTTGGCACTCTTAAGAAGCCATTTCGGCCTTGTGGTGATGATGATGGACTTAGCATGAGTTCCTCTAATCACAAGTGTCCATAGTTCATGTTTTGTATTTTTCTAAGCTTAGGAGCATCTAAGCAACATTATGAATGAAATTAGATACTTTAAATCTATTTTATGAACAAGTTAATTTAGCTACTGACCTCATGTGTAATTGCATGATTTTAATGTAAGGATATGTGTTCTAAAAGAGTTTTGAATCCCTAGAATTATTCCAAGAGAAAACTAGCAACTTGTATGCATTTTAACTCATGAGATTATGTGATTTTATGGGCTTATGATTTCGGTTCTGCCCTTCATGATTGGCTACTGTATAAACACTGTTCTAAGGTGTTAAAATGTGTTAAAATGTGTAAAATTATGTTTGAGTGAAGCAAGGATCGATTTAGAGAAGTTAGAAAAGAATAAGTAACTTGAAAGGATTAGAAATTAGAATTCTAGAACACTTTAATGCATAAAAATGCAAATCTGTTTCAGCATGATTAATTCAGGGATAAATGGTTCATAATCAGTAAGACATGTATAAAATCCCTTCATAAATGATTAGGTATTAATTTCTAAGCTTAAGGTGATGATAAGAACTTAAATAGGAAATTCTAGCACACTTAGACATGGCAAAACATAATTCTTTAGCATAGTTAGATTGAGGAAAAATGGTTTATAACTTAGAGAACATGCCTAGGAATCCTCATAATTGGTTTAGGAATTGATTATGGAGCCTTAGGTGAAGACGGATCGTAAAAAGGGTCATGAACGAAGATTCTAGAGCCCGTAAGCATATGATATTTTTCCCCCTTACATGTACAATGTTGTTTGGAATTTTAGTGAGTTCAAATTTTAGAGAAAAGTTTAAGTGTTAACCTTTGAGGGTGATAAAGATGTAATACGGGTATTAAAATGATTAGAATACAAGTTTAAGACCCGTAAGGGTCAAAGCATAAGATACTATGAGATAGGAAGCCGAGAAGCATATTTATGATGATGAACCTCGAGCATATTTATGATGATGTGATTATGTTAATGCCCTGAGCATGAAACTTTATGTGTATGATTGGCATGTTGATGTGATGAAGTATTATGCCTTAATTTAAGATGCATGGGGTTTTGAAATATGAATGAGATTGAGGAATATGCTCATGTGAACTAGAAAGATATTGATTTGAGAAAGTTCCATGAAAATGATGCATGTGATTGAGATTATGTGGCATGACTCAATTTGAGGAAATTCTGAGAGTAGCTGTTATGCCGCGAATTTCCGCGAATTGAGGGACATAAGAAAGTTTTGAGAAATATGATGTTTAAGGTGACACACCGAGACGTACTTCTCCTCCTGTGGAGAAGGTAAAACCGTGAGGGCATAGACATTAGCCTGCCAAAGCGGACAAGTCGCTGGTCTTAACCAGTCGATGCGTTTCGAAGAAGGAAAAAGTCCCATGATGGTGATCCTTAGGCCCCCTACCCATACTCGGGAGTCGGGATTATGATGATTATGATTATGATTATGTTTATGATTCATTTATCAAGAGGATAAGTAAGAACTAGTGACGACTAGTTAAGGTATGAGCTCATAGCCTAGTTTAAGGGGTGCGGTTACTATTATGTTTGGTGTCACAAGTATGAAAAAAGAAAGATGTTCAAGAGAAAGTTACATGCCACTTATATGTTGTTTGATTATTGGTTGGAAGTATTGTCAATGCATTCATGAACTATTATGCTTGCATACATGCATTAAGACTCATTATAAAAGACATGGACCTTGGATAAATATCTTGTGAAAACCTCATAATGAACCTATGCATGCTTAACCTTTTTATAATAAACCCAAGGTCCCTGGGACGTAAACGATGACACTAGGATAGAGATTTCCCTATCTGAGATTCTTTAGCAAGATTCTCACCCTCCCTGTTTCCTTTCCGTCACGTCTCCAGACATCGATGGCGTTGTTCGTGATTTTTGTTGATGCACCGTGTGGGAGCTGCACTACGACCGGATCATCAGTCCTACCACTTCGAGGGTCATTGTGCTATACGCATTTGCATACATGGGACGCCCATTTGCCTTTCCAGTCTCAGCTTCGATTTCACTTCAACTTCCCCTTTGGTGACGACATGATTTTTGAGAGGACGCGACCCATAACGAGCAACGCCGCCGGCCATCATCCTCGGCTGCCGTGACTATCCGGAATGTACCCCTCATACGTCGATCGGGAGGGACCTATCCGAGGACTCACCTCCATCCTTATTCGAGGATTCTCCCCTTCGGTGCTTTGGCGGCTGATAGGGGTGAGGACACGTCTCCAGCGAGGCCTATTAGGCGTGTACGTCAGCCCGAGAGACGCCTCGCTGAGGTGGTCATGTTGTTCCGATTCATGCCCACGTCCCCTCTTCCATGGCCACATTGAGGAGCTTCGCAGTCGTAGGCTACATATCTCCGTCCGAGGATTTGCATCGTTCGTAGGTTTTAGAGGAAGGTTGCTTCTGGGGAGTATCTTTTGGGGTTGTTTCATGTATTTGTTGTTATGTTTCTTATTTTTGTTGTATTGCAAGCTCTGCCCACTAGTATAGGTAAGACTTTATGTTTCCTTTATATTTCAATAGTCATGTACTAAACTATGTTAACTAATGTGATGAAGAATGATGTTTATGATTGATGTGTTCTTTAATGTTTACGTTCTGTATGATTTATTTATTCTTCCGTTTCACGTTACATTATGTTACACGCAAAGGCTCGCACTTTGTTTTATATGTTTCATTTCAAAAAAAATTTACTTGTAATTTCCGCTAAGTATTTTGTAAATGAATTTAAAGAGAAGTAATAACTAATAATTAATCTTGATACGTCCTAGGCATATTGGGGTTAAATATTAGGGTGTTACATTCAGTTTCTTGCAACTTTCTTTCTAACCACCATGGGTGCTTATCTTCCTTTTAATAAAGATACTCAAACTTACCGTTTGAGCCCTGGTAGCCAGCCGTTGTCAACACCAAGTTTAAAAGGAAAGTAAATTCCAATTCGAACACAAGGCACCTAGATAGTGTTGTGCAACATGGGTCGCTCACAAGGAAGCGGCACTAATTAATTTGATTTTAAGGGGGGATTTTGTTGCATGAGAAACTAAAATGACAATAAATTGAAATTAGCAATGATAAAAGAGCTAGCCTAGGGATTCTCAACTAGGAAGTGTCGTCTTCAACATAAACAAATAAACAAACACTTAATTGGGTGCTATGTTGTTAACCATGTAATCACATAATTAACAATGTAATTCTCCTTAAAGTCAATCAACTAAAAAGGTAAGAACTAGTTGATCACAACACCTAATTGTATGAACTAGATAAAATGCCAACTACCATAGCTCAATTCTCAATCAAGAATTAACTCTATTCTTTTGGTTAATCAAATGCTTACCAATTAATCAACTAGTATACATTTAATTGACAAGCTCAAATATCCATGCTCATAAGTCATGCATCACATACATATAAACGCACTTCACTCAACATGCATATTAATGAATAGACATGAAAAGAAGAAAACTAAAAAGAGAAGAGAACGCCACCAAGTATTGCATTAAGATCAAAATGTTTCAAGACATAACCCTAGCTCTTGAATCCTTTGAGCTAGCAAGAGAACTACTCCTCTATGAAGGAGGTTACAAGCAAAAAATAATAAAAACCAAGAGATTCAAAGTAGAAAATTGCAGCTATAACAAAAGCAAAGTATGAGAATGTGTGAACTAGAAGAAGAAGAAGAAGGAGAGAGCTCTCTACACAAAACATAGTTTCTATTCATAATGGCAAAGAATGCCTCGGATTCCACATTTCTGAGTTACATCATCCTAGAATTTTCTAAAAAGGGGCCAAGTGGTAAAATATGCAAAAACAAACTTTCAGTCTCTGCTATCAAGCTCCTTAGCGAGTAAACTTCATTGCCAGCTTCGATGCATGTTCCTAGCCTCGCTGAGTGACTATAACTCGCTACAGCGAAGCTGGACATGCTGAGGATGTCTTACCTCCAGGTCGATATAGCTCTTGAAACTTACTAGTGAGCCTGTCAAGTCTTGAGCTTCCAACTTCATCCCAGCTTTTCTTCTTCAAATCACGCTCCATAGCTCCAATTTCTTACCGCATTTCAGTGGTGATCTTCCTAGAATCCGGAAATCTCTTTGGATAAATAAGAAGGCTCGTGAGATGGCAACACAAACCATGCATAGAGCTAACAATTAAGAGCCATAATTCAAAATTGAGTGCGATGAGAATCAGTTGTGTAACACCCTAATATTTAACCCCAATACGCCTAGGACGTATCAAGACTAATTATTAGTTATTACTTCTCTTTAAATTCATTTATAAAATACTTAGCGGAAAATACGGTAAATTTTTTTTTTGAAATGATTTATATAAACCAAAGTGCGAGCCTTTGCGCGTAACATAAACAACGTGAAGCGGAAGAATAAATAAAACATACAGAATATAAACATTAAAGAACACATCCATCATAAACATCATTCCTCATTACTTTAGATAATATAGTTTAGTACATCACAATAGAACATATAACAGAAACATAAAGTCTTACCCGCATAGTGGGAGAGCTTGAGGACAATGGGAAACATAAAGACAAATACATGGTAATAATCCCAAAAGATAAACACCCAACTATCACTACCCTCCCACTCCAAGCCTACTGGTGACGCCCTTCTCGGTTGGATGTAGCCCGCGAACTGACGAAGCTCTCGGATGTAGCCCAACGAAGCGGAGATCTAGGCATGGGAATCGAGGGGCAGCGTGGCCTCCGCGTCGTGGTCGCCTCTGGCTGTCGAACGCGCCTCGCATGCCTCGGCGGGTGACCGTGTCCTCACTACCTCCTCCGTGACCCATAGGGAACGAAGGGAAGATCCTCCGAGGATCAGCCTCTGATCGAGAACGGGGAACATATCAGGATATCCGCGTACCTCCGACGAGGAAGGTTGGGCACGACGGGTCTGCCCATCTCCGGGGTCGTGTCCTCTCAAAGATCAGGTCGTCGCCAAAGGGTGAAGTCGGATCGAAGTGATAGCTGGAGACGGGGAAGCAAAAGGGCGTCCCACGTATGCAAAAACGCGCACCTCGCAATGACCCTTGAAGTGGTAGGACTGATGCTCGGGTCATAGTGCACCTCCCATGTAGGCGGGTCAATGAAAATCACGAACGACGCCATCGATATCTGAAGACGTAACGGAAAGAAAGAGAGAGGGTGAGAATTCTTACTAAAGAATCTCAGTAGGGAAGTCCTCTATCCTAGTGCCATCGTTCACGTCCCAGGAACCTTGGGTTTATTATGAAAAGGTTGAGCATGCATAGGTTCATTATGAGGTTTTCACAAAGGTTGTTGTCCAAGGTCCATGTCTTTTATAATGATTCTTAATGCATGTATGCAACATAATGTTTCATGGATGCATGGTAGCACTTTAGGTAAATCAAACAATAATTCAAACAACATTTGTGTGGCATGAAACTTTTCTTTGAACATCTTTCCTTTCTCATACTTGTGACACCAATAATATAGTAACCGCACCCCTTAAGCTAGGCTATGAGCTCATACCTTAACTAGTCGTCACTAGTTCTTACTTATCCTCTTGATAAGCGAATCATAAACATCATAATCCCGACTCCCAGAGACGGGTAGGGGGCCTAAGGATCACCCATCATGGGACTTTCTCCTTCTTCGAAACGCATCGACTTGGTTAAGAGCCTTACTTTGTCCGCTTCGGTATGGCTCGACGTCCATACCCCCACGGGTTTACTTCCTCACTTGGAGCAGGAGAAATGCGTCTCGGCATATAACTTTAAACTTCATATTTCTCAAAAACTTTCTTTTTGTCCCTCAAATTGACGGAAATTCGGCATAACACTACTCTCCGAATTTCCTCAAATTTGAGTCATGCCACATAATTTCAGTCACATGCATCATTTTCATGGAACTTTCTCATTGCCATAACTTTCTAGTTCACATGAGCATATTTCTCAATTTCATTCATATCTTTGAAACATTATGCATCTCAAACACAACATTTCATCAAATTATGCATATAAAGTTTCATGCTCAAGGAACTAACATAATCACATCATCATAAGTGTGCACGAGGTTCATCATCATAATCATACTCTCTCGTCCACCTATCTCACAGGATCTTATGCTTTGCCCCTTTCGGGCTTTAAACTTGTATTTGCATTATTATTACCCTCAAGGGGTTGGCACTTAAACTTTTCCTCTAAGATTTGAACTCACCAAGATTCCACTCAGCACTCAACATAAAAGGGCAGAAATATATATCGTTTGCTTAAGGGGCTCTAGAATCTCCATTCGCGACCCTTTTAAGATCCATCTTCGCCTAAGACTCCATAATTAATTCTTAGATCAATTATGAGGGATTCCTAGGCATGTTCTCTAAGTTATAAACCACTTAGATCTCTTATCATCATCTTATACTTAGAAATTAGCACCTAATCATTTATGAAGGGATCTTGTACATGTCTTACTAATTATGAATCATTTATCCCTGAATTAACCATGCTAGAACAGATTTGCACTTCTTTGTATTAAGGTGTTCTAGAATTCTCATCTCAAGTCCCTTTTTAGTTACTTATTCTTTACTAGCTTCTCTAAATCGATCCTTGCTTCACTCAACATAATTTTACACATTTAACACCTTAGAACAGCATTTATACAGGAGCCAAACATAGAACCAAATCATGAACCCATAAGATCACATAATCTCTTGGGTTGAAATGCATATAAGTTGCTAGTTTTCTCTTGGAATGTTTCTGAAACAAAGGTGTTTGGTAATCGATTACATGTTCCTAGTAATCGATTACCAGGAGCTCAATTCATTCTGGGTTTTCAAAAACAACGGGTAATCGATTACACATAATGGTAATCGATTACGTAGGGTTAACCCGTTTCCGAAAAAGTAAGGAACATAGGGTAATCGATTACATACGACGGTAATCGATTACTTAGGGTTAAATCCGTTTCTGAAAAGTAAAGAACATTTGGTAATCGATTACATTATAGAGTTCGATTACAGGTTTCCAGAGAGGTTCTGGGCATGAAAAGCCGTAGTAATCAATTACACGCCTCTGGTAATCGATTACCAGAACCAAAAGTCCTTCAAAACCTTCTGGTAATCGATTACATTGGTGGTAATCGATTACCAGAACCTTCTAAAATTGAGAAAACATGATTTTGACACATTCCAAACTATTTTAAACCTCTTGAGACCTCATAAAACAGTTTTCCAACATTTCCTTGAAAATCATTCATGTATTTTACAAAATCAAACCATTGTTGGTTCATACCAAAACTCATCCATTTCTTTTTGAATGGAGTTTCCTTTTTAGGATACTTAGGGCAAGTCTTTGAGCTCTAGAGTGTTTAGGTGATGACAAAATCTTAAACATGCCATGCACTTTATTTTACTCTTCATTAGAAAGTAAAGTGAGAGCATAAAATAAATATGAGATGCAACTTCATTATTATCTTTAAGGATTAAGTGATGACTTGAAATATAAACATGAAATGCAAGCTTGGGAATTTAAATATGGTAATGCAAGTTCATTCATTTACTCTTGTGAAATTAGTGATAACATCAAAATAAACATGAGATGCAAGACATAAATTTAAACATGAATGCATCTTGTTTTTGTCTTAGCTAGAGCTCTTGCAAGACTTTTAGAGGAACATAAACCTCAACCCATTATGCATCATAAGGCAAGCTTTAGAGTTCTTAGCACCTAGACTTCAAGAGAAATCTTAAGGTTTGAACTCACCATCAAGCTTAAGGAAATGGACCCAAAGTTCATCACTTTGTCTAAACAAAACTACAAGAACTAAGTCATATTCTTTATTTTATTGCTCATAGGCTTCAATCTAGCGTAAATTCTAGAACGGCCGACCAACTTTAAGGTTGGCAAGGGTAAGCCTAGAGCTCTTTGAAATCATGAGATTAACTTTCTTAACAAAACTTTCGTGATCTACTAGACATATTTTACAAACTTTGTTCAAATCCATAGAAGAAAACTGAAAATCCTTAAAGGAAAGAGGAAGAGGAAAAACCGAAACTTAAGCCAAGAAAAGAAAGGAAATCCAAGCATGTATGGTCCAAGACCAAGTTGTTTCAAGCTTTAGAGGTTTCTCACATGACAACAACAAATCATTATCTTGAAACCTCATCATCAAGCTCACATTCTTTTTGTAAGAAGGCCTCTTGGCCGAAAAAGAAAGAGGAAGGAAAGGAGTTTGAAACCAAGAGAAAAACTAGAACTTTCTTGAAGAACACAAACAAAAATCATCAAAACTTAACCCCTACCTTAAGAAGTCTTGAAGAGATGTAAGAAAGCTTTGTTTTCTAGATGGAAGGAGAAGGAAATCCTTTTGGAGTCTTGAGGAAGAAATCAGCCAAGTTGAGGGAATTTGAGAGGAATGAGAGAATTTGCAAGAAGTGTGAACTTACCAAGTGAACCAAAGTGTGACAAGGTTCATCAAAGGCTTGGTATTTATAGAAAAATGAGACATGTTGGCTGATTTGGGAGGGAATGGCTGATGACTTTTTCAAGGTCAAGGGAGGAGGAAAATATCTCTTACAAAAGCATGGGTTTAGGCATGGCAAGCATGGTTGGAAGCATGGGCAAGGTATGGCCTAAGGCATGGGCTTGGAGTGCATCAACTCAACATGTGGCACCATTTGGGGACAGATTTTCGGCCCCCTCATCAGCCAAAGGGATTTTTTGTTCATGTAATTGTGGTTTAAGGATGTGTTTAAGTGTTTCTTTGATTAGGCTTTTTGATTAGGAGTTTGTAAGCAAGTGTTTAGGTGAGAAAATGGTTAATTGAGGTGGTTCAAGACTTGATTAGGAGGGTGATCTTATTAGATTAGTAATTTAAAATAATTCTTTTGGTCAAATGAGGTATGGCTCAATTCCTTAATTTAAGGAAAGAGAGAGAAACACTATTCAAGATTCCATGACTAGCAATCTTGAATTTAAAGAATACAATTAGAGTTTATCTAAGCAATCTTAGGTTCTAATTAACCTTAATAAATCATTTTGACTCTAGATTAATTATCGAAATAAATTAATCTTCGATTAGAGCCTAATATTGCTTAGGTTCTTATTGCTTCATTAGGCGCACTGGACACGTTCTAGGGGCAAAATGGTAATTTTGCACTAAACTGCCAGGACCTTCCTGCTCAACTAAACATCAAACATTGCTCATAAACATCATTCTAAACTTCCTGGAGTTTGGCAAACGGCATCTTTTACCCGTGTAGACACAGGAGGGTATTTTGGTCATTTTGAGCCGAAGTTTAGAAAACGAGGTTCCCCCTCCTATATCATTCATAACACATAATCCCCTTCAAACATCGAGTTGACCCATTCGAGGTTGCCGGCAACTGCCTTTAATTCGGGTAGAAATGACCTCAGGGCATTTCGGTCATTGTACTAACAGGAGAAATTCTGGTTACATTACTTAAAGAATTTCGTCCTTTCTAATTCGTTACCTTAGAAAAGCTCTGATACTCCATCGCATCTCGGATTCCAACTCCCATGTGTACTCCTCCGTCTTGCCGTCCCCACGCGACTTTCACCAAAGGACGACTACTCCACGCTCACACCACGGCCACGATCCTCGTTGGTGGATCTTGAGTTAGGTCCTCCCTCAATGACATGCTCTGGCTCTAACACATGGCTAGGGTCGGATTGATATTTTCTTAGCTTGGAGACGTGAAAGACGTCATGAAGATTTGAGATTTGGAGGTAGGGCTATTTGTAGCGACTTCCGACTTTTGAAGGATTTCAAAAGGTCCGAAATCGGGACTCAATTTCTTGATTTTCATGGCTCTACCTATTCCTGGAGTGGGAGTTATCCTCAAGAAACATGCTCACCTTCTTGGAATTCTAACGGCTTTCGCTTGTCCGCATAGCTCTTTTGTCGCTTTGAGCAGTCAAGATTCTATCCTTGATCATTTTTATTTGCTCTGTGGTTTCCCCACTACATCCCCCAAAATCTTTGTTCTCCGAGATCATGCCACAAAGGCGACTGACACTTCCTTCCATACAAGGCCTCGTACGGTGCCATATCGATACTCGCATGATAACTGTTGTTATACGCGAACTCCACGAGCGGCAGGTACTTATCCCAACTCTTTTCTATCCAAAACACATGCCCTTAGCATATCCTCCAATGTTTGGATAGTTCTTTCCGATTGTCCATCGTTTGGGGTGGTAAGCCGTGCTTAAGCACAACTTAGAACCAAACGCCTTTTGAAAGGCTTCCCAAAATGCGACGTAAACCCGTCTCCGTCCCGAAATTATCGTCGATGGGACTCCGTGTAACCTTACTATCTCTTGGATGTACAACTGGGCCAACTTATCTAGGGAAAAGGTTAACTTGATGGGTAGGAAATGGGCCGACTTGGTTAACCTGTCCACTATTACCCATATAGCGTCATGGCCGCTTGGGTTCGGGTAGGTGGTCACAAAATCCATAGATATACTATCCCACTTCCATTCGGGGATAGGCAAAGGTTGCAACATTTGAAGGCTTCTGTGCTCAATCTTCACCTTTTGACAGACCAAGCACTTACTAACCCAGGCTACTACGTCCTTCAATCCGGCCACCAAAACATCTTCTTTAAATCCTGATACATCTTGGTGGCACCAGGATGGATGGTGAAGTGGCTTTTATGGGCCTCCTCCAAGATACTCTCCTGAGGTCACCATCTTGCGGTACACACATCCGCCCTTCAAACCTCCACAATCCATCTGCCCTTGCTCAAAACCCTTAAGCTTTCCAGCCTAACCGCCTCTAGGTCTCCCTAAACTCCTCATTTTCTACTTGTGCCATCATCACCCTTTGTTTAAACCCACTTGTTACTGTAAGATGACACATCTTTACACTCCTTTCTGTCTTATTGACATCCCCAAATTCATGTCCCTAAACTTCTCTATGAGCTCAACTTCCTTGACCATCATGTGGGATAAGCGTAATGATTTTCAACTAGGCATCGGCAACCACATTGGCTTTGCCCGGGTGGTAACTTAGGCCGAAATCATAGTCCTTTAGAAACTCCATCCACCTTCTTTGCCTCATGTTTAGCTCTTTTTGATCAAAGAGATGCTTAAGACTCTTATGATCGGAGAAAACTTCAAACCTCACTCCGTACAAGTGATGCCTCCATATTTTCAAGGCAAACACTATGGCGGCTAACTCTAGGTCATGGGTAGGGTATTAACCTCATTGAGGCTTGAGTTGTCTAGACGCATAGGCTACCACTTGCCTATTTTGCATCAACACACATCCTAAACCTTTTCCAAGCATCACAATATACCTCGAAGGGTACATTGGGGTCCAAAACCAAAACTGGGGTTCGAGGTCAACCTTTCCTTTAACTCTAGGAAGCTCTTTTCACAATCGGGATTCCATGAAAACGGGTGTTCTTCCTAGTTAGCTTGGTTAGGGAAGAGCAATCTGGAAAAACCTTTGATAAACCTACGGATCCCGCTAAACCCAAAAGCTCCGTATTTCCATACGTGTGGTTTGCTATCCCAATTCATTACAGCTTCTATCTTACTAGGGTCAACAGTATACTCCCTTTTGATACTACATGTCCCAAAACTTCACTTCCTCCAACCAGAATTCACATAGAGAGCTTAGCATACAACTTCTTCTCTTTCAACACCTCTAAAACCAACTTCAGGTGACCTTCATGCTCCTCGTGAGTCTTTGAATAGATGAGTATGTCATCTATGAAAACAACCACGAACTTATCTGAGGGTCTAAAGATCCTATTCATATAGTCCATAAACACGGCGGGTGCATTTGTCAGTCCAAAGGACATCACGGCGAACTCAAAGTGTCCGTACCGTGTCCTAAAAGCGGTTTTAGGTATATCCTCATCTCTTACTCGAATTTGGTGGTATCCGACCTCAAATCAATCTTGGAGAATACCACCGCTCCTTTCAACTGGTCCATAAGATCATCAATCCTAGGCAAAGGGTATTTATTCTTCACCGTCACACGATTCAATTGCCTATAATCTATACATAATCTCATGCTCCCATCCTTTCTCTTAAACAAAACCGGGCTCCCACGGTGAGGCACTAGGTCTGATAAAACTCTTTTCTAACAACTCTTCCAACTGGGTTTTCAATTCCTTCAACTCCAAGGGTGACATCCTATACGGGGCTATCAGATAGGTCCCGTTCCCTGGACCAACTCGATGGAGAACTCCACCTCTCTCCTGAGGGAACTTGGATCTCATCTAAATAACCTCCGGGTACTTCACAGGAATGTCATCTATGTTCTGCTCAAAGTCTACCTCGCTGAGCGGCTAGAAGGACATATCCCTTAGTTTTCTCCCCACTACAGAAGACATCTACGACATTCACATAAAGTTTCAAGGTTTGACTAGTCTTGCTAGGGGATGACGAAAAAAATAATTTGGTATGACAGCTAACAACACATGGTTAGCGTGAAGCCAATCCATGCCAAGGATTACGCCTATGTCTTTCAAGGGTAAACAAATAAATCTATGACAAAAGATCTATTTTCAATGGAAGATGGCAATTTAGACAACAGTTACATGTATGTACAGGACGGTTGGTAGGGAGAAACAACGAGATCAAAAGGAAGCTTAGAAACTTGCAAATTTAGAGACTCGACACTAGCATGTGAGATAAAAGAATGAGTAGCACCAAGTCATATAGCACAGGTTAAGGTTCTACCATTTAGTTCGCACTTACCTTCGATGAGGTCGTTGGATCCATGTGCGTCCTCCGCGTTAGGTAAAGACTCGTCCTTGGTGTTGCGGTCGGGGATTCTGACTCTGACGACCCTCCATTACTTTTGCAGTCCTTCGCATAGTGGCCGAGCTTGCCACATCTAACACACTCCTTGCCCAGGAGGCAGGGACGGTTGCCATGATTCTTTCCACAGCGGGGGCACTCCACAGCTTGTGCGGATTGGGAGAGGAGGAGGGGCTCTTGGGGTGCCTTGTTCTTGTTCCCATTGGGCCCTCCTTGTTGATTGTTGTTGTTATTGCGAGGACCGCCCATTCCGCCTTGTTGATGGTTGCGGTTTCCGCTGGGTTGAACGGCGGCCTTGGGTGTTGCCGAGATGGTTGATTGTTGGTCCTCTTTGTTGTTGTGGTTGATGATGTTGTTGTTGTTGCTTGAACTGATTGGATTGGTAGGGATGGTAGTGGTTCCTCATTTGAGTTCGATTTGATGGCTTGAACTTCTGGGCTTGAGGTCCCAAACCACCTGGACGATCCACCCTTGCCCACTCATCTTCTTGTGCCTTCTTCCATGATCGGCACTTGTTGACTAGGGTCGGAAGTCCCTAATCTCCATGTGCCACAGCAAAGTTAAGTTCGGCCTTAGACCGGCCTCGAACTTAACACACTTCCATACCTCATCGGGTTCCCTTGGAAAACTCGTGAGAACTTGATCAACTCTTCAAATTTCGCCGTGTACGGGCGTAGACATTCCACCTTGGACCAACTGCATGAACTCAATGTCCTTGCTCTTATCGGACTTCCTGAAATACTTCTCATAGAAGTACGTCTTAACACTTCCCAATTGATGGCCTGCGTAGCTTCAGGTTTTGTGCCGGTCCACCAAAACTCAGCTTGGCTTCCATCATGTAGGCAGGAGGTGACTTTTCTGCCTCCGAACAGGAACTACGGAGTAGATCTTTTCCATGTTCTTGATCCACTCATCAGCCTTGTCGGGTTGAGCTCCACGAAGGTTGGGGGATTAGCCTTGCGAACTCCCAAAACGGGCTTGTTCCACAGCTTCAGGGACCTTGAACGTCCCTTGGTTGATTCATGCGGTCGAACATGCGTTCCATCGCCCTAGCCATTTCGCGTAGAGGCTGGAGTCTCATCTCCCGTTCACCGCCTGCGTTCCTATTTCGCCCCGGGTGCCATTGGTCCCTAAGCACACAAGTCAACAAATACCGAGGTGATCATGCTCATTCCGCTGAATGAGCTAGTTACCATGGCATAGACAAGAGACAAGGTCATGAATGCCTACCCTATAGCTTATCTCTAATAGCTAAGCACTACACATGACATACTAACGTAACATGCTTCTAAAGCATGGTCAGTCCAATCCCAGGCTCCGTGAATCGAATCTTGACCATAATGTAACACCCTAATATTTAACCTCAATACGCCTAGGACGTATCAAGACTAATTATTAGTTATTACTTCTCTTTAAATTCATTTATAAAATACTTAGCGGAATATCGTAAAATTTTTTTTTGAAATGATTTATATAAACCAAAGTGCGAGCCTTTGCGCGTAACATAAACAACGTGAAGCGGAAGAATAAAACATACAGAATATAAACATTAAAGAACACATCCATCATAAACATCATTCCTCATTACTTTAGATAATATAGTTTAGTACATCACAATAGAAATATAACAGAAACATAAAGTCTTACCCGCACTAGTGGGAAGAGCTTGCAGACAATGGGAAACATAAAGACAAATACATGGTAATAATCCCAAAGATAAACACCCAACTATCACTACCCTCCCACTCCAAGCCTACGTGACGTGCGCCCTCCGCGGGGAGATGTAGCCCCCGACGACGAGCTCCTCGGACTGAGCCCAACGAGCGGATCTAGGCATGGGAATCGAGGGACAGCGTGGCCTCCCGTCGTGGTCGCCTCTTGCTTGTCGACGCGCCTCGCATGCCTCGGCGGTGTGACCGGGTTCACTACCTCCTCCGTGACCCATAGGGAACGAAGGGGAGATCCTCCAAGGATCAGCCTCTGACGAGAACGGGGAACATACTCAGGATATCCCGTACCTCCGACGAGGAAGGTTGCACGACGGGTCCGTGATCTCCTGGTCGTGTCCTCTCAAAGATCAGGTCGTCGCCAAAGGGTGAAGTTGGATCGAAGCGATAGCGGAGACGGGGAAGAAAAGGGCGTCCCACATATGCAAAAACGCGCACCCGCAATGACCCTTGAAGTGGTAGGACTGATGCTCGGGGTCATAGTGCACCTCCCATGTAGGCGGGTCAATGAAAATCACGAACGACGCCATCGATCTGAAGACGTAACGGAAAGAAACAGAGAGAGGGGTGAGAATTCTTACTAAAGAATCTCAGGAGGGAAGTCCTCTATCCTAATGCCATCGTTCACGTCCCAGGAACCTTGGGTTTATTATGAAAAGGTTGAGCATGCATAGGTTCATTATGAGGTTTTCGCAAAGGTTGTTGTCCAAGGTCCATGTCTTTTATAATGATTCTTAATGCATGTATGCAACATAATGTTTCATGGATGCATGGTAGCACTTTAGGTAAATCAAACAATAATTCAAACAACATTTGTGTGGCATGAAACTTTTCTTTGATCATCTTTCCTTTCTCATACTTGTGTCACCAATAATATAGTAACCGCACCCTTAAGCTAGGCTATGAGCTCATACCTTAACTAGTCGTCACTAGTTCTTACTTATCCTCTTGATAAGCGAATCATAAACATCATAATCCCGACTCCCAGAGTACGGGTAGGGGGCCTAAGGATCACCCATCATGGGACTTTCTCCTTCTTCGAAACGCATCGACTTGGTTAAGACCAGCTTGACTTTGTCGCTTCGGATGGCTCGACGTCCATACCCCCCATCTGTTTACCTCCTCACCCAGGAGAAATGCGTCTCTGCATATAACTTTAAACTTCATATTTCTCAAAAACTTTCTTTTTGTCCCTTGAATTTGACGGAAATTCGCGGCATAACACTGATCTTTCGAATTTCCTCAAATTTGAGTCATGCCACATAATTTCAGTCACATGCATCATTTTCATGGAACTTTCTCATTGCCACAACTTTCTAGTTCACATGAGCATATTTCTCAATTTCATTCATATCTTTGAAACATTATGCATCTCAAACACAACATTTCATCAATTATGCATATAAAGTTTCATGCTCAAGGAACTAACATAATCATATCATCATAAGTGTGCACGAGGTTCATCATCATAATCACTTCTCGTCCATCTATTTATAGGATCTTATGCTTTGCCCCTTTTGGCTTTAAACTTGTATTTGCATTATTATTACCTCAAGGGGTTGGCACTTAAACTTTTCCTCTAAAGTTTGAACTCACCAAGATTCCACTCAGCACTTAACATAAAGGGGCAGAAAATATATATGTCGTTTGCTTAGATGGGCTCTAAATTTCCATCGCGACCCTTTTAAGATCCATCTTCGCTAAGACTCCATAATTAATTCTTAGATCAATTATGAGGGATTCCTAGGCATGTTCTCTAAGTTATAAACCACTTAGATCTCTTATCATCATCTTATACTTAGAAATTAGCACCTAATCATTTATGAAGGGATCTTGTACATGTCTTACTAATTATGAATCATTTATCCTTGAATTAACCATTCTAAAAACAGATTTGCACTTCTTTGTATTAAGGTGTTCTAGAATTCTCATCTCAAGTCCCTTTTTAGTTACTTATTCTTTACTAGCTTCTCTAAATCGATCCTTGCTTCACTCAACATAATTTTACACATTTAACACCTTAGAACAGCATTTATACAGGAGCCAAACATAGAACCAAATCATGAACCCATAAGATCACATAATCTCTTGGGTTGAAATGCATATAAGTTGCTAGTTTTCTCTTGGAATGTTTCTGAAACAAAAGGTGTTTGGTAATCGATTACATGTTCCTAGTAATCGATTACCAGTTAATTCATTCTGGGTTTTTAAAATATGTAATCGATTACACATAATGGTAATCGATTACGAGGGTTAAACCCGTTTTGGAAAAGTGAACATAGGGTAATCGATTACATACGACGGATCGATTACTTAGGGTTAAATCCGTTTCGGAAAAGTAAAGAACATTTGGTAATCGATTATAGAGTAAATCGATTACAGGGTTTCCAAGAGGTTCTGGGCATGAAAAGCCGTAGTAATCGATTACACTGCCTCTGGGTTCGATTACCAGAACCAAAGGTCCTTCAAACTTTGGTAATCGATTACATTGGTGGTAAACGATTACCAGAACCTTCAAAATTGAGAAAACATGATTTTGACACATTCCAAACTATTTTAAACCTCTTAGACCTCATAAAACCTTTCCAACATTTCCTTGAAAATTATTCATGTATTTTACAAAATCAAACCATTGTTGGTTCATACCAAAACTCATCCATTTCTTTTTGAATGGAGTTTCCTTTAGGATACTTAGGGCAAGTCTTTGAGCTCTAGAGTGTTTAGGTGATGACAAAATCTTAAACATGCCATGCACTTTATTTTACTCTTCATTAAGTAAAGTGAGAAGCATAAAATAAATATGAGATGCAACTTCATTATTATCTTTAAGGATTAAGTGATGACTTGAAATATAAACATGAAATGCAAGCTTGGGAATTTAAATATGGTAATGCAAGTTCATTCATTTACTCTTGTGAAATTAGTGATAACATCAAAATAAACATGAGATGCAAGACATAAATTTAAACATGAATGCATCTTGTTTTTGTCTTAGCTAGAGCTCTTGCAAGACTTTTAGAGGAACATAAACCTCAACCCATTATGCATCATAAGGCAAGCTTTAGAGTTCTTAGCACCTAGACTTCAAGAGAAATCTTAAGGTTTGAACTCACCATCAAGCTTAAGGAAATGGACCCAAAGTTCATCACTTTGTCTAAACAAAACTACAAGAACTAAGTCATATTCTTTATTTTATTGCTCATAGGCTTCAATCTAGCGCGATTCAGAACGACCAACTTTAAGGTTGGCAAGGGTAAGCCTAGAGCTCTTTGAAATCATGAGATTAACTTTCTTAACAAAACTTTCGTGATCTACTAGACATATTTTACAAACTTTGTTCAAATCCATAGAAGAAAAACTGAAAATCCTTAAAGGAAAGAGGAAGAGGAAAACGAAACTAAGCCAAGAAAAGAAAGGAAATCCAAGCATGTATGGTCCAAGACCAAGTTGTTTCAAGCTTTAGAGGTTTCTCACATGACAACAACAAATCATTATCTTGAAACCTCATCATCAAGCTCACATTCTTTTGTAAGAAGGCCTCTGCGAAAAAGAAAGAGGAAGGAAAAGGAGTTTGAAACCAAGAGAAAAACTAGAACTTTCTTGAAGAACACAAACAAAAATCATCAAAACTTAACCCCTACCTTAAGAAGTCTTGAGATGTAGAAAGCTTTGTTTTCTAGATGGAAGGAGAAGGAAATCCTTTTGGAGTCTTGAAGGAAGAAATCAGCCAAGTTGAGGGAATTTGAGAGGAATGAGAGAATTGCAAGAAGTGTGAACTTACCAGTGAACCAAAGTGTGACAAGGTTCATCAAGGCTTGGTATTTATAGAAAAATGAGACATGTTGGCTGATTTGGGAAGGAATGGCTGATGACTTTTTCAAGGTCAAGGGAGGAGGAAAATATCTCTTACAAAAATGGGTTTAGGCATGGCAAGCATGGTTGGAAGCATGGGCAAGGTATGGCCTAAGGCATGGGCTTGGAGTGCATTACAACTCAACATGTGGCACCATTTGGGGACAGATTTTCGGCCTCCTCATCAGCCAAGGGGAAGGGATTTTTGTTCATGTAATTGTGGTTTAAGGATGTGTTTAAGTGTTTCTATGATTAGGCTTTTTGATTAGGAGTTTGTAAGCAAGCGTTTAGGTGAGAAAATGGTTAATTGAGGTGTTTCAAGACTTGATTAGGAGGGTGATCTTATTAGATTAGTAATTTAAAATAATTCTTTTGGTCAATTGAGGTATGGCTCAATTCCTTAATTTAAGGAAAGAGAAGAAAAACACTATTCAAGATTCCATGACTAGCAATCTTGAATTTAAAGAATACAATTAGAGTTTATCTAAGCAATCTTAGGTTCTAATTAACCTTAATAAATCATTTTGACTCTAGATTAATTATCATAAATTAATCTTCTATTAGAGCCTATATTGCTTAGGTTTCGCTTATTGCTTCATTAGGCGTACTGGACACTTCGTTCTGCAAAATGGTAAATTCCATGCAACCAAGCCTGGACCTTCCGTGCCTCACTAAACATCAAACATTGCTCATAAACATCATTCTAAACTTCCTGGAAAGTTCTGGCTCAAACGGCATCTTTACCGTGTAGACACAGGATGGGTATTTTGGTCATTTTGAGTCTGAAGTTCAGAAATCAGGTTTCCCCCCTCCGAGATCATTCATAACAGCATAATCCCCTTCAAACATCGAGTTGACCCATTTGAGGGTTGCTGCACCTCTCCGGATTTCGGGTAAATGAATTACTGGCATTTCCGGTCATTTGTACTCTAAGAGTAATACCTGTTACAAGTTGCAAAAATCCTCATAAAAATATGGAAGTTAAAGTGATATGCATGCAAAAACACTAAGTTCCTGGGGAAATATTTACACAAAGAGTTTATCAACTCCCTCACACTTAGGCAATTGCATGGCCCTCATTAAAAGCCATTAGTACAAACAAAGAAAAACACAGTAAGTAGAAAACAAGAGAAAGAACTACTAAAAGGCTATCTGAAGAAGGAATTATTTAAGAGTTGGAAATGGAAGAATGAGCCTAATTGGTTGCAAATACAAGCATCGAAAATTAAAATTGCCAACTCAATCATCAAATAAGAACTTTAAAACAAGAGCTTCAAACAAGCACAAGATCAATCTCAGAAAATGAATGATTGGATTGGATTATCACATAGACGTATGTCGCTAATTCACTCAACTGTGTATGGAATATGCAACACTCAAACACTTCACAATTATGCCTTCCATAAGCTTGCCCTTAATCTCAATCACTACAATTCAAGCACAAACAAGAACATGCATCATGAGGTTTTATTTGGGGTTGTAGCAGGGCTAAGGTTAGGGAAGGACAAAATTTGGATACGTGGGCTAAACTTAAGTCAGAAGAAAACAAAGGTTGTTAGCTCAGAACCCTTCAAAAAGCTTAAAGACAATATGTTTTAAATGACAACAAAGCCAATTTAAAGAAAATATTTTGAGGAATTACTCCAAATATAAAGAGGATCATTTGTTAGCATATCATGGCTACAATAGCGAGAATAATTTCACTTTACATGTAAAAGAGACTCATCTCATGTAAAGAGATAGGAACTAAATGGAAGTGATAATTATATTGTGAAATTAGCATATAAACTTGAAACGGTTGAAGAAAATCAACAAGCACAAGAAACCAGGGTTGGTGTCTTTAGAAAGTAGCAATGGACTTTAGAAAAAATGTTTAAAGCAAAGACAATCAACCCATCTCTTAAGCCAACGTGTTCTACAACCTTCAATCTTCATGATCATAATATTGTCATCATCAACAAACATTCTATTGAAGACCGAAGACCAAAGAATCATGAAGGAACTGATAATGCACTTCTAGAAAGTTCATTTCATAGTGAAATGCTGAACTCTATTGAAGTGAGGAAATTTTGAATTTCAAATTTGAAGTCATGCCTAGTTATAGATTGGCACATCATTCTTTATTACTTGGTCACCACTTGAGCTTCTAGAAGTTAAAGTGCTTATAAACTGAATTGTTCAGGTTAAAAAGGTATTTTTGGCATAGTTTATAAAAACCATGTCACAATCCTTTTACAGAGCTCTGACACAAGACAAGCTACTCTTTTGGACTGCTTTTCCAAGACATAAACTAATGATCAACATGTGTCACTTGGACAAAAGATCAAGGGCAATGGTCATAAAAGTTAGGCTTATTGCAGAAGAGAAGAACCATGAGCCCTCAAAAAAGAAGAAGATCTTGACTAAGAATAAGTGTTGTACGCGCAGTTTTCTCATCTCTCCATCAAGTTTATTACTTCTTAATAAGTTTCCTTGCTTGCAAAAAATATTTCTTTGTACAATCTTATAGATAACATGTTCTTCGAGGAATAGTTAGAAGAGTTTATTCAAGTGTTCCCAAGCAGCCATTATATATATTTTATAGAAACTTCAGTGTAATGTCAGTTTGAGTGCAAAACCAAACACAAATCTTTGTATCCTTGATCCAGGTAGTGATTGGTGTGAGATAGCTTGGAGAGGCTATAGTAAAACTACTTGCAATGTGTCAAGGTGTTCTTTATGATCATCCTCAGGCTTGTCCTGCTAAAGACGCTCAAGGTTAGCTTAAGACGCTAGACAAGATACTCAGGTTCAGCTTGAAGAGGCTGGTGAATAACTACTTGGTTTGTGATAGAAAAGTATATTTGCTATTCACTGTTTTAAGCTTGGAGAGGCTAGTGAATAACGTACTTGGTTTGTGACAGGAGAAGTTGCTCACTAGTAGTTGGGAAGGGCTCCTGAAACAATGATCTGCCTCATTTTTTATTTGAGAAAGGTTTAGGATAACCAAACTATTGTTGGAATTGGATGTAGGTCATTCCTTTAATGTATAAAAATATTTGACTTTCTTTTTGCTTACCTTTGTACATTCTATGCTTTGGAATATTTAAGTTGTGTTTACCTTTCTACTATCTTTTACTTTGATTTATCAATTGGTAGTTCAAAACCAGGTTTCTAAAGAACTAACACTATTTCCATTGCACTTGAAGCTTAAACTTGATAGGAATTTGAGAAGTTTAGTAAATCCTAGAAGAACTGGAAGAAAAGCAAAAGAGTATTATTTTAAACTCGCCTTCTTGTGTGCTTCTTCAACTACAAAGGTGTGTGCTTACATGAAGGAATGTAACCAAGAAGCCAAAATCAAACCAATGGTGACTTCAAAAGCACTTATTATGGTGCAACCTTAGATAAGTGTTGGAGTCTCATTCAAAGTAAGCGGTGAATTTGTGATTTCTTTTTGGTTTTTTTTTTTTGAGACAATACACACACAATATATATATATATATATATATATATATATTATTAAAAGACAAAACTAATTATAAATACTTTTCACCAATTCACCAATAATTCAAATAGAGTTCTTTTCAAAGACCACAATTAGTTCACAAGGTTCCACATTTGATTTCTTCAAGCAGAAACAACTTGACCAATGCTTCCTAGATGAGTTGGGTATTTTTCATTATTTTCTACTTAAGGTTTGTGATGAACATGTTAGGACAAAGAAATGTGTTAAGTGCTCAAAAGGGGTCATGCAAAGGGTTCACATAAGAGGGTAGGCTTTTTTTTTAGGCCAAGTGGTTGAAAGAAAAAACAAAACAATTGCCTCAGCACGCATGCCATGAAATGATTAAAATGCTTTGAAAGAGAATTAGGCAAATTCAGAACCAGAAATTTTGAGTGTCCATACCAGAAAAATAAACAAGAGTGCTCAAATTAAGGCAATTACCAATTAAGCTCAAAAGCTTACAAAGCTAAATCCAACAATCAATCAAATCATTAATCCAATGCTTATTGCTCAAAATGGAATTGAGTGCCAAAAGTTCTAGACAAGTGCTAACTTTGAATTTAAGGATATGTTTGACCAAATGATTAACCATCAAATTCCCAATTTATATATACACACAATAAGACCTAACATAAACTAAAAGTAAAAAATGTAATTACTCTATTTTATGATAGAAGTGTGAATATTATGATGTAGATTTTTTTGATGCCAAAAAGCAAACGATAAAAAGTGGAAGCACAAAAGCATAGAGTTATCTTAAATATGAACAAGCCAAATGATTAAGGAAGTTATGGTCAGAAGATGAGGACTAGATCACTTTGCTAAAAGGTTTTTATTTAATAAGTTTATTTGGCCTTTATTAAGTTAAATAAAAGTTTTAATCTAAGGGAAACTTTGATTTCAAAAAATTTAATTGTTTTGTTAGTTAGAATTTGTTTTTGATTTGTGAAAATATGAGTATGTTTTTAAAGGAATGTTTGAATGATGTATTAAGTGTTTTTAGAATGAAAGAGTGATTTAAAGTATGTTAAAACTTTAATTTTTCAATTTCTGGAATTGTTGTAACGAATTACCATATCAGTAATCGATTACCATGCAGTTATTGTGCCCAAAATTGATATTTGGTCTTTGTAATCGAGTACACCTACCTTGTAATCGATTACCATGCCTTGACAATTGCTAGTTTTTAAATTTTAATGGATAATCAATTACCAGGTTCATGTAACGATGACTATCTAGAAATATGCAACGGGTGTGTTTTGAAGATATACATCCTTTTAGGATTAATCTGTACAGCCTAATACGTATTATTTTCTGAAGTACCCTTCTTTAACACCTTTTAAGGATGAAACATACTGCAAAAAACTAAATTAACAACCATTCTCTTTCATCAATTATTTGTTCAATACTTGCCAAATAAACCATTCTTGAGAAACCTTCAGTTGCTTCAATTTGTAATATTTCTCTAATGAGTAGAGTGAATTCTTGCATTCTTTTATTAAGATTGTGTAAAGGGTGAGGCTTCCCTTGTTAGGACAGTGTAGGTCGGCCTCTCGAGAGATTCAAACACAAAGGATATGAGAGATTCCAATGTGTAAGAGTGCTCTTTGGTTGTAAAGATATCAAAGTTAATGGAATTCCAAGCGGGTTGCTTAGGGGGAATCAATGTAGTGATAGAGTTACAACGGCTATAAGTCGAGTTTGCATTCTCTCTGCCTTATCTCTTTACATTTATTACAAGTTTACTTTTTATTATCTTGTTCATCCATAAAATTAGAATTCTAAATCTTCTTGCATTCTCGTCATCCATTAAATTAGGTTTTTTATCCAATTTCTTATATTTTATTGGAAAAGGAATCTAGTGCTGAAAATGCAAACAAAATTTGAGAACTCAATTAACCTTCTTTTGAGTTCATTAAGGCCAATTGGATAACAAGAAGAACATGAAAATGCAAAGATAGTATAAAATTAAAAATAGTTACACCTAGAGAATTAGCCAATACGCCTGTTTATCCGATTAATTAATAGACTTTACCTCTTTGCTTCAGTTATTTAACCATACTTTGAAAACATGAGTGAAATCACGAGCCATTTTTTTAAACATGTATTGAAAAAGTGAGCCTCCTTGGAGCGTGAACGAATAATCGAGATAAAGCGAAAAACCAACGACAACATATCATGAAAAACACATCATATTGGCTCCATCATATGACATCCATAATTACATAACACATAGATATTTTTCCTACCAAGAAATAAACCAGAAAAGCTATGTAGGCAATCAAACAAAACATGAATAATATATGGATGGAAAAACATCTATTAACGGCATCTATTAAAATATTCTAGGTAGATAGGAATATATATCCGAGTTCATGCTCAAGGTTTAGCTCAGGACGTTCCTTAAGGATAATAAACTGGTTCTCACAAGATCACGTGCATTTACCGTGTGGAAGCATCAACGGAATCACGAGCATCACCATCACTTTCTAAGATAAGATGGAAAGAAGAAAGAGGGAATGAGAAACTTATAAAAGAATCTCAGGAGGACTCACCATATGCATCGTGTCATCACCATCGTCCCCAGGAACCTCGGGATTATTATGGAATACCTAGGACTGCCAAGGTTCATTTATTAAGTCAAACAATACTTTACCGAGGTCCGTCAGTTCCACTATGCACCGGTGCAACTGCATTATAAACTTAGCATGTCATAATTATAATGAACTTTTCCTACCATATATCTCATCAGGCATATCATAATAACATAGCTATGCATAAGACCACATCATTTCCTCATCATCATATCATAAATACTCACGCATAGAAGAATACCATATTCCCATATCGTTTATCTATAAATACTATACATAGAAGAACATCATGATCACATAATACGTGACTGGGTTCCTTAGGTGACTTAAAGTTACTTTCATCATCATTTTCCAGCTACCTAGACTCTACCCTTTTAGGAGGAATTTACGTCATGGCCTTATACCTCATGGCTTTACCTATACAAATTACTTATCCCTTTATAGAGTTAAATCTCAACTCTACCTTTTTGAGAGAACGGGCTAGGGGGCAAGAATCACCTTTCACCACCTAGATAGTTTGATAGGTCCAAGGATCATTTACTTAGGATCACCTTTTCACCACCTATAATCTACTTGTCAAACTATCATTTCCTAATAAATTTAAGTCACCATTAAGTCTTTGTGTACACCTTAACAATTACTTTATACACCTAGGGAGGATCTGAATTAATTACTAGACTTTACTCTTTGCTTCAGTTTCTTAATCATGCTTTGAAATACTTAGTGAAATTACGAGCCATTTTTTTTTAAAAACATAATTGAAAACGTGCCGCGCATAACGTGAAATCATAATCAGATAAAGCAGAAACGAATAGACATATTATGAAGAAACACATTATATTGGCTCCATCATATGACATCCATAATTACTTATCACATATATATTTTGCCTACCAAATAAAATAAGACTAGGTGTAGGCAATCTAACAAAACATAAATAATATATGGATGGAAGGACATCCATTAATGGCACCTAGAATAACACTCCAGGGATAGGGATACATATCTGAAATATACGAAGTGAAACTAGAAGGATCAAGTTTAGCTACCAGGTGAAAGCCTCAATGTGAATCACGAACACTTCCTTCGTTTCTGAAGACGAGATGGAAAGAAAAATAAAGGAGTGAGAAACTTATAAAAGATTCTCAGTAGGGTACTCACCTCATGATGCATTGTGTCATCATCATTCGTCCCAGGAACTTTGGTTTCATTATGAAATAGTGAGCATGCTAAGATTGATTTATTAATTTCGAAAATATACTTTACCGAAGGTCGTTCAGTTTAATCATGCTTCTTATATGCATCATAAACTTAGCATGTCATGTTTATAATGAACTTTTCCTTTTATCAACACATCATATTCTTCATCATCAAATCATAAATACTATGCATAAGAAGAACATCATATTTCTCATCATCAAATCATAAATACTATGCATAGAAGAACATCATATTTACATCATGCATTACTTAGTTCCTTAGGTGACTTAAAGTTACTTCCATCATCATTTTCCTGGCCACCTATACTCCACCCTTTTGGAGTAATTGGTTATGAGTTATATGACTAGTCGTCACTTGCATATACTTATCCTTTTTGATAAGTAAAGTTTCCAACTCTACCCTTTTGAGAGAACGGTTAGGGGCTAGGATCACCTTTCACCACCTATAGTTGATGGGTCCAAAGGATCATTTCCTCTTATATTTAAGTCACCATTAAATCTTTGCATGTTATATCATAATCAATTCATAATCATCATGACATTTCTCATTTATAGTCTTATGATGGAATAATATATACTAACTGAAATCATGCATCTGGAGATTCCCAGGAAGAGAGGTGGGTCACAATGGACACGCTTAAATACCAAGTCTTTGCTCCAAACCTTTCCAAATTACACTTTGACAGTAGTACACTTTCTTCCAACAACAAAGGTAATTTTTTAAATAACAGAGATTATTTCTTTATTTCATGCATAAGCATTTTCATTGTTTGCAACAGCAACTATAACATGCAAGCTAGGGAATCATTCAATGGCATCAAATACTTAATAAGCATCAAATCACTTTATAGACTTATCACTTAAAACATCAAAGAGGCATCATCATAAATCCTTATCGAAAACCGTCTTAAACCGAAACTCTAGAATCGGGTAACCTCAATTGCCAAACTAATTAATTATGCATCTAAGGGATTCATTACCATTATTACAATTAATTATAAGGCTTAGGAACATTATTAAACTCTATGCAGCATAGGCAGTAAGTTATTTTAAGGTTTTACGATGTGTTAAAGTTGCGTTTTTAACCCTTTGTACGGCTTTCCCCTATCGATGCTAACATTAATTACTAAACCGATTATGAATTATTCTCCCTTATCTAAACATAAAATCTGGTTCTTATAGTTGCTGATAATTCTGACAGAATGCATAAATTTCATTCTTTAGAGTTCTAAAATCTTACTTTTACGGTTTTCTAGTTACTAGTTTCATTTTTAGTGTTCGGATAAATCCTACACTAATTGATACCAAAGTTTTCGTGGCTAACTAATCTTAGACAAAATTATAACAATTAAAACAGATTTGGCATTGGATAAACTTAGGGGTCAAAGACTAGGTAAATCTAGATTTACGGTTGTTTTAGGAAGCTAGTTTTGTCACTAACATGCATAAGAATCATTCTCTTAACAATAAACCATAATTATCACAACTCCAAACATATTAAATCATCATCATTTATTGGATAATCTCATATCAGAAGCCGAATCATGAACCTCATATAATTGTATAAATCACATTTAAGTGAACATAAAATATTAGTTTCCCTAGAATCCTTGCAAAGCTTTAAAACTCTTTTAAACTAATTCTTTTTGCTAAACTTGAAAGAATCTTCATAATTAAAATTCTCACTTAAGATAAAAGGAGCAAGTCTTGAGCTTAAGAGATTTATGTGATATCTTAGAATCATAAACATGCTATGCAACCTCATTTTAATCTTGTCATTATAAGGTGATAACTTGGAATTATAAACATGATATGCAAATCCATTTCTTTATCTTTAAGATTTAAGGTGATGACTTGAAAATTAAACATGATGCAAGAACTTGAAATATAAACATGATGCAAGAAACCCAGCGCGGAGTCCGCATTGGACTTGGAGGGAGAAGAGAACTAATAACCGGAGCGCCGAAATCCACTAGACCGAAGGGAGAATTATTATTACATTTTAAGCTCCAATCTCAAGACTTCTTAAAGAATCAATTCTTTAACTCCAATAATCTTATTTCTTTGCTTGTGATACTTGGGCAAGTCTTTGAGCTCTAGGATCTTTAGGTGATGACATAAAAATAAACATGTCATGCGTTGATTCTTTTAGCCATTATAAAATAAAGTGAGAACATAAAATAAATATGAGATGCAACTTCTTTATTATCTTTAGAGATTAAGTGACAACATGAAATATAAACATGAAATGCAAACTTGGAAATTTAAACATGAGTATGCAAGTCCATTTATTCATTCTTAAATTTTAGTGATGACATAGAAAGTAAACATGATTATGCAAGGCATAAACTTAAACATGGATGCAAGTTCATTTGATTTCTTTACTAGAGCTCCTTCAAGACTTTATAGAAATACAAATTCAATATATATATCTTAACAAGACAAAGTGAGAAATACATCTTTCAAATTCTAAACTCAAGATCATAAAATCATCATAAAAACATCATTCTTTAAAGTTTTGCATCAAGTGGAACTTTCAAGCTTTAGAGGCCTAACTTGTGATGGATTCACAACCCACCTTCAAGGTCCTCATCATCAAGCCATCATCTTAGTCCCACCTAGGCCATATGGCCGAATTGGTTAAAGAAAAAGGAAGAAGAAAACCAAATGGAAAAACTAGAGAAAATCCATGAAATCATCATTTTGAACCAAGAACAACACTTAGCAAAACATAGAAATAAACTTAAAAACAACTCCCTACCTAATCTGATTTGAAGGAAAGGAAGAGAACTTGGTTTCTTGGAGTGAAATGAAAGAAAATATCTTGAAAACTTGAAGAAAGAATTCAGCCAAGAGGAGGAGGAAATGAAAGCTTTTGGTGCTTTGGAAAAACTAGAAATGTGTAAATTTTGAGCAAGCATCTAAGACTCCTTAAGCATGCCTATTTATAGAGGATTTAAGCTCATGTATGGACAAGAGGAGGAGGCATAATTTTTGGATTTTTCATGGGGAACAAGGGAGGAAAATCATTTCTTGTTTAAGGCATGTTTTATGCCATGTTTTAGGGAATTTTTTGGCATTTTGTTTTAGTGCATTATCTTGCAATAATTCTAATGATTATGGCTGAATTATTTCGTGCATTACAGCCTCATGGAAGAGGGTTTTGTGTGTTCCATGTATTATTTAGGTGTAGGCAAGGTATTCATGCAATTTAGAGAATTTACGGTTAAGGGCTTAGGTGAATTAGTAAGCAATTTGAGTGTTTTAAAGCAATTTTAGGTTCTAATCAATTTAAATAAATAATTTTGACTCTAGATTAATAATTAGAATTTAATAAGCTTTAATTTGAGCCTAATATTGCTTAGGTTTCGTTAGACGAATCAAAAATCTCAAAATTTGTAAAACTGCACAAAGACAGGGAACGGTCATTTTACTTAAAAATTGCCCGAGACCACCCGAGCTTAACCAATGGTTAATCATGGCTTAAAAACACCTTTTAAAACATTTTAGTGAGGTTCGGGCTTAGCGGCATGCAATCGGGTTAAAACGCAGGGGCGTTTTGGTCATTTCGCGTCGAGCTCAAAATTAGGATTCTTCTCCTCTATTAACACACATAACACAAACAATCCCTTATTAACATCAAAACATCCCCTTGAGGATGGGTGGGGCCCACGATCCTCATTTTCTGAGTAAAATAACCTCAGGGGCATTTTGGTCATTTTACACGTACAGAAATCGGGTTTGCAATACTTGCACGAATTGCTCCTAACTTCTCTTCTAACGTTATATTCCTTTATTAAGGATTGTTTGGTCTCAAATTTTATATAATATTTACCTACGGTAATTCGGTAATTCCTAATGACAGTAAAAATTACAGTAAAAATGGGGC
>JAMLFY010000218.1:0-51168 GCA_030441495.1 Dalbergia oliveri
TATTTCATGCATAAGTTTTCATTGTTTGCAACAACAACTATAACATACAAACCAGGGAAGCAATCAATGACACCAAATTCTTAATAAGCATCAAATCACATTTTAAGTACACATAAATTACTAGCTTCCCATAAAATTCTTACAAAGTTTTAAAACTCTTTTAAAACTAATTCCTTTTGTTAAACTTAAAGAAGTCATAGGACTTTAGGCCTAAATTAACCATGGGACCGATTTATAACTTGAAAGAATGTTCATAATTAAATCTTTCACTTAAGATAAAAGGAGCAAGTCTTGAGCTTTAGAGATTTAGGTGACATCTTTGAATTATTACCATGCTATGCAACCTTATTTTAATCTTATCTTTATAATGTGATAGTTGGGAAATTATAAACATGATATGCAATTCCATTTCTTTATCTTTAAGATTTAAGGTGATAACTTGAAAATTAGACATGATGCAAGGACTTGTATATAAACATGATGCAAGAAATAAACATGAAATGCAACTTCTTTATTATCTTTAGAGATTAAGTGACAACTTGAAATTTAAACATGAAATGCAAGCTTGGAAATTTAAACATGAATATGCAAGTTCATTTATTCATTCTTGAGAATTTAGTGATGACATAGAAAGTAAACATGGTTATGCAAGGCATAAACTTAAACATGGATGCAAGTTCATTTTATTTCTTTACTAGAGCTCCTCCAAGACTTTAGAGAAATATAAATTCAACCCAATATATCTTAGCAAGACAAAGTGAAAAATACATCTTTCAAGTTCTAAACTCAAGATCATAAAAACATCATAAAAATATTATTCTTTAAAGTTTTGCATCAAGTGGAACTTTCAAGCTTTAGAGGCCTAACTTGTGATGGATTCACAACCCACCCTCAAGGTCCTCATCATCAAGCCATCATCTTAGTCCCACCTAGGCCATATGGCTGAATTGTTCAAAGAAAAAGGAAGAAGAAAACCAAATGGAAAAACTAGAGAAATCCATGAAATCATCATTTTGAACCAAGAACAACACTTAGCAAAGCATAGAAATAAACTTAAAAACAACTCCCTACCTAATCTGATTTGAAGGAAAGGAAGAGAACTTGGTTTCCTTGAGTGAAATGAAAGAAATATTCTTGAAAACTTGAAGAAAGAATTCAGCCAAGAGGAGGAGGAAATGAGAGCTTTTGGTGCTCCTAAAACTAGAATTTGTGTAAGTTATGAACTAAGCATCTAAACTATCTTCAAGCATGCCTATTTATAGAGATTTTGCAGCTCATAAATGGACAAAGGAAGGAGAAATCTGACCAAAAATTAGAGAAAAAAAAATAAGGAAGAAAAATCATTTTGTTTGGTGGCTTAAAACATGGAATCATGTTTCCATGTTTTCATGATTCTTTGTTTTCATTCTTTGGATTTTTGTGTAATAATTTTCTGACTTATTACTCAATAATTTCGTGCATTACAGCCTTGTGGAAGAGGATTTTGTGTGTTCCATGTATTTTTTAGGTGTAGGCAAGGTATTCATGTAATTTAGAGAATTTACGGTTAAGGGTTTAAGTGAATTACTAAGCAATTTGGGTGTTTTAAGCAATTTTAGGTTCTAATCAATCTAAATAAATAATTTTGACTCTAGATTAGTAATTAGAATTTAATAAGCTTTAATTTGAGCCTAATATTGTTTAGGTTTCGTTGGACAAATCGAAAATCTCAAAATTTGCAAAACTGCACAAAGAGAGGGGCAAAATGGTCATTTCGCTCAAAACTTGGGGCCATTCGAACTTAACCAATGGCCAATCATAGCTTAAAAACACCTTTTAAAATATTTTAGTGAGGTTCGGTCTCAACCGGCACGCAATCGGAGTTCAAACGGCCGGGCATTTTGGTCATTTTGCGCGAAACTCAAAATTGAGATTCTTCTGCTCTATCAACACACATAACACAAACAATCCTTTATTATCCTCAAATCCCCTTGAGGACGGGCTGGGGCCCACGATCCTCATTTTCTAAGTAAAATAACCTTCAGGGCATTTTGGTCATTTTACACATAAAAAATCGGGTTTGCAATGCTTGCACGAATTGCTCCTAACTTTTCTTCTAACATTATATTCCTTTATTGAGAATTGTTTGATCTCAAATTTTATATAATATTTACCTACGGTAATTTGGTAATTTCTATTGACAGGAAAAATACCAGTAAAAATTGAGGCGTTACAGAGATCCATAGGAAACAAAGGGGATAGTCCGAAGGATCGGCCTTCTCCTACAAAAACGGGGAACATACCAGGATATCCACGTACTCTCGATGAAGAAGGACTGGACGAATTGTCTCACCGTCTTGGGTCGCCCCTCTCAAAGATCAGGCTCGTCACCAAAGGGTGAAGTCGGATCGAGCGATAGCTGGAGACGGGGAAAGCAAAAGGACGTCCACGTATGCAAAAACGCGCACCTCGCAATGACCCTTAAAGTGGTAACGATGCTTGGTCATAGTGCACCTCCCATGTAGGCTAGTCAATGAAAATCATGAACGACGCCATCAATGTTGAAGACGTAAAGAAACGAGAGAGGGGTGAGAATCTTGCTAAAGAATCTCAGGGAAATCCTCTATCCTAGTGTCATCGTTTACGTCCCAGGAACCTTGGGTTTATTATGAAAAGGTTAAGCATGCATAGGTTCATTATGAGGTTTTCACAAGATATTTATCCAAGGTCCATGTCTTTTATAATGATTCTTAATGCATGTATGCAACATAATGGTTCATGGATGCATGGTAGTACTTTAGGTAAATCAAACAAATATCAAACAACATATAAGTGGCATGTAACTTTCTCTTGAACATCTTTTCTTTTCTCATACTTGTGACACCAATCATAATAGTAACCGCACCCCTTTAACTAGGCTATGAGCTCATACCTTAACTAGTCGTCACTAGTTCTTACTTATCCTCTTGATAAGCGAATCATAAACATAATCATATTCATCATAATCATCATAATCCTGACTCCCAGAGTACGGGTAGGGGGCCTAAGGATCACCCATCATGGGACTTTTTCCTTCTTCGAAACTCATCAACTGGTTAGACCAGCGACTTTGTCCGCTTTGGAGGGCTGACCTATGCCCTCATTTTACCTTCTCCTCATTTAGAAGGAGAAGTACGTCTCGGCATAACATCGTTAAACATCATTTTTCTCAAAACTTTCTTATGTCCCTCAAATTTACGGAAATTCGCGGCATAACGGCTACTCTTCAGAATTTCCTCAAATTTGAGTCATGCCACATAATCTCAGTCACATGCATCATTTTCATGGAACTTTCTCAAATCAATAACTTTCTAGTTCACATGAGCATATTTCTCAATTTCATTCATATTTCGAAACCTTATGCATCTTAAATACAACATTTCATCATATCACCAAATCAAATCATACACATAAAGTTTCATGCTCAAGGAACTAACATAATCACATCATCATAAGTTTGCTCGAGGTTCATCATCATAATTATACTCTCTCGTCCACCTATCTCATAGTATCTTATGCTTTGACCCTTACGGGCTTTAAACTTGTATTTGCATCTTTATTACCCAAGGGGTTATCACTTAAACTTTTCTCTAAGATTTGAACTCACTAAAATTCCATAGCAACTACGCATAAAAGGCAGAAAATATCATTTGCTTAAGGGGCTTTAGAATCTCCATTCGTGACCCTTTTAAGATCCGTCTTCGCCTAAGGCTCCATAATCAATTCCTAGACCGATTATGAGGGATTCCTAGGCATGTTCTCTAAGTTATAAACCATTTTAAGCTCTTATCATCATCTTAAACTTAGAAATCAACACCTAATCATTTATGAAGGGATTTTGTACATGTCTTACTAATTATGAATCATTTATCCTTGAATTAATCATGCTAGAACAAATTTGCATTAAGGTGTTCTAAAATTCTCATCTCTAATCCCTTTCAAGTTACTTATTCTTTTCTAACTTTTCTAAATCGATTCCTTGCTTCACTCAAACATAACTTACACATTTTAGCACCTTAGAACAACATTTATACAGTAGCCAAACATAGAGGGCAGAACCGAAATCATAACCCATAAAATCACATAATCTCTTGAGTTGAAATGCATATAAGTTGCTAGTTTTCTCTTGGAACATTTTCAAGAACAAAAAGGTGTTCTGGTAATCGATTACATGTTCCTAATAATCGATTACCAGGAGCTCAATTCATTCTGGGTTTCAAACAACCGGTAATCGATTACATACAATGGTAATCGATACTTAGGTTAAATATTTCAGAAAAATAAAGAACACAAGAGTAATCGATTACACTATAAGGTAATTGATTACAGGGTTTCCAAAATAGGTTCTGGGCATGAAGAAACCGTGGTAATGATTACACTGCCTGGGTAATCAATTACCAGAACCAAAAGTCCTTTGGAAAACCCTTGTGGTAATTGATTACATGGATAGTAATCAATTACCAGAACCTCGGAATTTGAGAAAACATGATTTTTAACACATTCCAAGCTATTTGAACACCTTGAGACCTCATAAAACATTTTCCAACATTTTCTTGAAATCATTCATGCTTTTACAAAATCAAACCATTATTGAATCATACTAAAACTCATCCATTTCTTTTGACTAGAGTTCCTTTTTAGGATACTTAGGGCAAGTCTTTGAGCTCTAGAGTGTTTAGGTGATAACGTAATCTTAAACATGCTATGCACTTTATTTTACTCTTCATTAGAAAGTAAAGTGAGAGCATAAAATAAATATGAGATGCAACTTCATTATTATCTTTAAGGATTAAGTGATGACCTGAAATATAAACATGAAATGCAAGCTTGGGAATTTAAATATGGTAATGCAAGTTCATTCATTTATTCTTGTGAAATTAGTGATGGCATCAAAATAAACATGAGATGCAAGACATAAATTTAAACATGAATGCAACTTATTTTTATCTTAACTAGAGCTCTTACAAGACTTTTGGAGGAACATAAACCTCAACCCATTATGCATCATAAGGCAAGCTTTAGAGTTCTTAGCACCTAGACTTCAAAAGAAGTCTTAAGGTTTGAACTTCATCATCAAGCTTAAGGAAATGGACTCAAAGTTCAACACTTTGTCTAAACAAAACTACAAGGGCTAAGTCATATTCTTTATTTTATTGCTTATGGGCTTCAATCTAGAGTAAAACTCTTAAAACGGCCGACCAACTTTAAGGTTGGCAAGGGTAAGCTTAGAGCTCTTTGAAATCATGTGATTAATTTTCTAACAAAACTTTTGTGATCTACTTTACATTTTTGCAAACTTTGTTCAAACCAAAGCAAAGGAAACCAAAATCCGAAGAGGAAAGGAAAGAAAACCACAAACTTTATCAAGGAAAAAGGAAGAAATCAAGGCATGTATGGTCCAAGACCAAGTTGTTTCAAGCTTTAGAGGTTTCTCACATGACAACAACAAGTCATTATCTTGAAACCTCATCATCAAGCTCATGTTTTCTTTGTGAAAGGGCCTCTTGGCCGAAAAAGAAAGGGAAGGGGAAAAAGAGTTTGAAACCAAGAGAAAAACTAGAACTTTCTTAAAAACACAAGCAAAAACATCAAAACAACACCCCTACCTAAGAAGTCTTGAAGAGATGGAAGGAAAGCTTTGTTTCTTGAGAGGAAAAGAGAAAGAAATCCTTCTTGGAATCTTGGGAAAATCTGCCAAGGGGGAGAGGAAAAGGGCTCTTTGTGTTTGGAAAGAAAGTTGAAGTTTGCTCAAGTGTGTAAACATTCAAAGAGATTTCAAGCTAGTGTATTTATAGAGGATTTGAGAGCTCATGGATGGCCCTTGAGGGGGAAGGAGGAACTAGCCATTTGAGAGGAGAGAGGAAAATATCTCTTGGCCAAGGCATGGTCTTAGGCATGGTGTTGAGTATGGGCAAGGCATGGGCAAGGTATGGAAAGCATGGCTTGAAGTATGGCTCTTGAGTGTAATTTGAAACAACACATGATGGGCTATGAAGGGGGTGGAGTGGCCAGTCATCAAGGCCATGAGGGAGGGAAATTAGTTCATGTAATTGTGGTTTAATGGTGTGTTTAGGTGTGTCCTTGATTAGGCTTTTGATTAGGAGTTTGTAAGCAAGTGTTTAGGTGAGAAAATGGTTAATTAAGGTGGTTCAAGACTTGATTAGTAATTTAAAATAATTTCTTTGGTCAAATGAGGTATGGCACCATTCCTTAATTTAAGGAATTGGAGAGAAAACATTATTCAAGATTCCATGACTAGGAATCTTGAATTAAAGAATGCAATTAGAGTTTATCTAAGCAATCTTAGGTTCTAATTAACCTTAATAAATCATTTTGACTCTAGATTAATTATCGAAATAAATTAATCTTCGATTAGAGCCTAATATTGCTTAGGTTTGCTTAATTGCGTCATTAGGCTCACTGGACACTATTCTAGGGGCAAAATGGTAATTTTGTAAACTGCCAATCTTCTGGCTGACTAAACATCAAACATTGCTCAAAACATCATTCTAAACTTCCTGGAAAGTTCGGTCAAACGGCACCTTTTACCCGTGTAGACACAGCAGGGTATTTTGGTCATTTTGAGCCGAAAGTTTAGAAAACGAGATTTTCATTCGGATATCATTCATAACAACATAATCCCCTTCAAACATCGAGTTGACCCATTCGAGGGTTGCCGGCAACTGTCCTTTAATTTCGGGTAAAAATGACCTCAGGGCATTTGGTCATTTGTACTTGAACAGGAGAAATCTGGGCGTTACATTACTCCCCTCCTAAAAAAGAATTTCGTCCCTCGAAATTCGTTACCTTAGAAAAGCTCTGGATACTTCGTCCATTTCGGATTCCAATTCCCATGTGTACTCCTTGTCTTGCTCGTCCCCACGCGACTTTCACCAAAGAAACGGACTTATTCCTCAACCGTTTAACCACGATCCTTGTTGGTGGCAGATTGAAAGTTAGGTCCTCCCTTAACTGTACATGCTCTGGCTCTAACACATGGCTAGGGTCGATTGATATTTTCTAGCTTGGAGACGTGAAGACGTCATGAAGATTTGACAGATTTGGAGGTAGGGCTATTTTGTCGCATTGTCCCGACTCTTTGAAGGATTTCAAAAGGTTCAGAAAATCAGGGACTTAATTTCTTGACTTTCATGGCTCTACCTATTCCTGTAGTGGGGGTTATCCTCAGAAACATGCTCACCTTCTTGGAACTCTAACGGCTTTCGCAGCTTGTCCGCATAGCTCTTTTGTCGGCTTAGCAAATCAAGATTCTATCCTTGATCATTCTTATTTGCTCTGTGTTTCCCTCGCTACATCCGATCCCAAAACGCTTTGTTCTCCGAGATCATGCCAACACAAAGGCGACTGACACTTCCTTCCATACAAGGTCTCGTCGGTGCCATACCGAGACTCGCATGATAACTGTTGTTATATGCGAACTCGATAAGTGACAGGTACTTATCCCAACTCCCTTTTCTATCCAAAACACATGCCCTTAGCATATCCTCCAAGGTTTGGATAGTTCTTTTGATTGTCCATCTGTTTGAGGGTGGTAACGTTCTTAACAGTTAGAACCAAACGCCTTTTGAAAGGCTTCCCAAAAACGCGACGTAACGTCAATCTCGATCCAAGATTATCGTTGATGGAACTCCGTGTAACCTCACTATCTCCTGGATGTACAACTAGGCCAACTTATCTAGGGAAAAGGTTAACTTGATGGGTAGGAAATGGGCCGACTTGGTTAACCTGTTCACTATTACCCAAATAGCGTCATGGCCGGCTTGGGTTCGAGGTAGGCTGGTCACAAAATCCATAGATATACTATCCCACTTCCATTTGGGGATAGGCAAAGGTTGCAACATCCCTAAAGGTTTTTGGTGCTCAATCTTCACTTTTTGACAGACTAAGCACTTACTAACCCAGGCTACTACGTCCTTTTTCAATCGGGCCACCAGAACATTTTCTTTAAATCCTGAGACATCTTGGTGGCACCAGGATGGATGGTGAAGTGGCTTTTATGGGCCTCCTCCAAGATACTCTCTCGGAGGTCACCATCTTGCGGTACACAATCCGCCCTTCAAACCTCCACAAACCATCTGTCCCTTGCTCAAAACCCTTAAGCTTTCCAGCCTTTACCGCCTTCAAGAGTCTCCCTAAACTCCTTTTCTACTTGTGCCATCATCACCCTTTGTTTAAACCTACTTGTTACCATAAGATGACACATCTTCACACTCTTTTCTGATTGACATCCCCAATTCATATCCCTAAACTTCTCTATAAGCTCAACTTTCTTGACCATCATGTGGGATAAGCGTAATGATTTTCGACTCAGGCATCGGCGACCACATTGGCCTTGCCTGGGTGGTAACTTAAGCCGAAATCATAGTCCTTTAGAAACTCCATCCACCTTCTTTGCCTCATGTTTAGCTCCTTTTGATCAAAGAGATGCTTAAGACTCTTATGATCGGAGAAAACTTCAAACCTTACTCCATACAAGTGATGCCTCCAAATCTTCAAGGCAAACACTATGGCGGCTAACTCTAGGTCATGGGTAGGGTAGTTAACCTCGTGAGGCTTGAGTTGTCTAGACGCATAGGCTACCACTTGCCTATTTTGCATCAACACACAGCCTAAACCTTTTCCGAAGCATCACAATATACCTCAAAAGGTACATTGGGGTCGGGTAAAACCAAACTGGTCAAGGTCAACCTTTCCTTTAACTCTTGGAAGCTCTTTTCACATCGGATTCCATGAAAACGGGGTGTTCTTCCTAGTTAGCTTGGTTAGGGGAAGGGAAATCTGGAAAAATCCTTTAATAAACCTACGGTAATAGCCTATAAATCCAAAAAGCTCCGTATCTCCGATACGGTGGTCGGTCTATCCCAATTCATTACGGCTTCTATCTTACTAGGGTCAACGCTATACCTCCTTTCGACACTACATGTCCCAAAAACTTCACCTCCTCCAACCAGAATTCACACTTAGAGAGCTTAGCATACAACTTCTTCTCTTTCAACACCTCTAAAACCAACCTTAGGTGACGTTCATGCTCCTCGTGAGTCTTCGAATAGATGAGTATCATCTATGAAAACAACCACAAACTTGTCTAAATAGGGTCTAAAGATCTTATTCATATAGTCCATGAACACGGCGGGTGCATTTGTCAATCCAAAGGACATCACGGTGAACTCAAAGTGTCCGTACCGTGTCCTAAAAGCGGTTTTAGGTATATCCTCATCTCTTACTCGAATTTGATGGTATCCGACCTCAAATCAATCTTGGAGAATACCACCACTCCTTTAACTGGTCCATAAGATCATCAATCCTAGGCAAAGGGTATTTATTTTTTACCGTTACACGATTCAATTGCCTATAATCTATACATAATCTCATGCTCCCATCCTTTTCTTAACAAATAAAACTTGGGGCTCCCATGGTGATGCACTAGGTCTAATAAAACTTTTCTCTAACAACTCCTCCAACTGGGTTTTCAATTCCTTCAACTCCAAGGGTGACATCTTATACGGGGCTATGGAGATAGGTCCCGTTCCCGAACCAACTCGATGGAGAACTCCACCTCTCTCTCTAAGGAGGGAACTCGGGTATCTCATTAGGAAATACCTCGGGTACTCTCTTACCAGGAATGTCATCTATGTTCTGCTCAAAATCTACTTCGCTAGCGGCTAGAAGGACATATCCCTTAGTTTTCTCCCCACTCCAGAAGACATCTACACATTCACATAAAGTTTCAAGATTTGACTAGTCTTGCTAGGGATGATGAAAAATAACAGATTTTGTATAACGTCTAACAACACATGGTTAGTGTGAAGCCAATCCATGCCAAGGATTATTCCTATGTCTTTCAAAGGTAAACAAATCAAATCTATGACAAAGGGTCTATTTTCAACAGTAAGATGGCAATTTAAACAAGAGTTACATGTATGTACAGGACGGTTGGTGGGAGTAGAAACAATGAGATCAAAAGGAAGCTTAGAAACTTGCAAATTTAGAGACTCAACACTAGCATGTGAGATAAAAGAATGAGTAGCACTAGAGTCATATAACACAGTTAAGGTTCTACCATTTAGTTCGCACTTACCTTCGATGAGGTCGTTGGATCCGTTGCGTCCTCCGCATTGAGGGTAAAGACCCGTCCTTGGTGTAGCGGTCGGGATTTTGACTTGACGACCCTCCATTGCTTCTGCAATCCTTTGCATAGTGGCCGAGCTTGCCACACTTGAAGCATACTCCTTGCCCGGCTAGGCAGGGACGATTGCCATGATTCTTTCCATAACGGGGCACTCCATGGCTTGTGCGGTCCAGGAAGAGGCGGAAGGGCTCCTTGGGGTGCCTTGTTCTTGTTCCCATTGGGCCCTCCTTGTTGATTATTGTTGTTATTGTTGCGAGGACCGCTCACTCCTCCTTATGGTTGCGGTTCCCTAGGCCGTTGGGGTTGAAGGGCGGCCTTGGGTGTTGCCGGGATGGTTGATTGTTGGGTCCTCTTTGTTATTGTTGTTAATGATCCTGTTGTTGGTGTTGTTGATGCTTGAACTGATTGGATTGATAGGGATGGTAGTGGTTCCTCGTTGAGTCTGTTCGACGGCTTGAACTTCGGGGCTTGAGGTCCCAACCACGGGACGATCCGCCCTGTGGCACTCATCTTCTTGTGCCCTTCTTCGATGATCGGCACTTGTTGTCTAGGGTCGGGAAGTCCCTAATCTCCATGTGTGACACAGCAAAGTTAAGTTCAGCCCTCAAACCGGCCCCAACTTAACACACTTCCATACCTCGTCGGGTTCCCTTGGAAAACCCGTGAACTTGATCAATTGTTCAAACTTGTATTTGCATCTTTCTTACCCCCAAGGGGTTAACACTTAGATTTCTCTAAAATTTGCACTCACTAAAATTCCATACAGCACTACGCATAAAAGGAGAAATATCATTTGCTTAAAGGGCTCTAGAATCTCCATCGTGACCCTTTTTAGATCCATCTTCGCCTAAGGCTCCATAATCAATTCCTAGACCGATTATGAGGGATTCCTAGGCACGTTCTCTAAGTTATAAACCATTTTAAGCTCTTATCATCACCATAAACTTAGAAATCAACACCTAATCATTTATGAAGGGATTTTGTACATGTCTTACTAATTATGAATCATTCATCCTTGAATTAATCATGCTAGAACAAATTTGCATTAAGGTGTTCTAAATTCTCATCTCTAGTCCCTTTCAAGTTACTTATTCTTTTCTAACTTTTCTAAATCGATTCCTTGCTTCACTCAAACATAACTTACACATTTTAGCACCTTAGAACAACATTTATACAAGTAGCCAAACATAGAGGGCAGAATCCGAAATCATAAGCCCATAAAATCATATAATCTCTTGAGTTGAAATGCATATAAGTTGCTAGTTTTCTCTTGGGACATTTTCAAGAACAAAAAATGTTCTGGTAATCGATTACATGTTCCTAATAATCGATTACCAGAGCTCAATTCATTCTGGGTTTCAAAAACCGGGTAATCGATTACATACAATGGTAATCGATTACTTATAAAATATTTCAGAAAAATAAAGAACACAGAGTAATCGATTACACTATAAGGTAATCGATTACAGGTTTCCAGTAGGTTCTGGGCATGAAGAAACCGTGTAATCGATTACACGCCTCTGGTAATCGTTACTAGAACCAAAAGTCCTTTGGAAAACCCTTCCTGGTATCGATTACATGGATGGTAATCGATTACCAGAACCCGAATTTGAGAAAACATGATTTTTAACACATTCCAAACTATTTGAACACCTTGAGACCCCATAAAATAGTTTCCCAACATTTTCTGAAATCATTCATGCTTTTCACAAGATCAAACCATTATCGAATCATACTAAAACTCATCCATTTCTTTTGACTAGAGTTCCCTTATTAGGATACTTAGGGCAAGTCTTTGAGCTATAGAATATTTAGGTGATAACGTAATCTTAAACATGCTATGCACTTTATTTTACTCTTCATTAGAAAGTAAAGTGAGAGCATAAAATAAATATGAGATGCAACTTCATTATTATCTTTAAGGATTAAGTGATGACTTAAAATATAAACATGAAATGCAAGCTTGGGAATTTAAATATGGTAATGCAAGTTCATTCATTTATTCTTGTGAAATTAGTGATGGCATCAAAATAAACATGAGATGCAAGACATAAATTTAAACATGAATGCAACTTGTTTTTATCTTAACTAGAACTCTTACAAGACTTTTGGAGGAACATAAACCTCAACCCATTATGCATCATAAGGCAAGCTTTAGAGTTCTTAGCACCTAGACTTCAAAAGAAGTCTTAAGGTTTGAACTTCATCATCAAGCTTAAGGAAATAGACTCAAAGTTCAACACTTTGTCTAAACAAAACTACAAGGGCTAAGTCATATTCTTTATTTTATTGCTCATGGGCTTCAATCTAGAGTAAAACTCTTAAACGGCCGACCAACTTTAAGGTTGGCAAGGGTAAGCTTAGAGCTCTTTGAAATCTTGTGATAAATTTTCTATGACAAAACTTTTGTGATCTACTTTACATTTTTGCAAACTTTGTTCAAACCAAAGCAAAGGAAACCAAAATCATGAAGAGGAAAGGAAAGAAAACCACAAACTTTATCAAGGAAAAATGAAGAAATCAAGGCATGTATGGTCCAAGACCAAGTTGTTTCAAGCTTTAGAGGTTTCTCACATGACAACATCAAGTCATTATCTTGAAACCTCATCATCAAGCTCATGTTTTCTTTGTGAAAGGGCCTCTTGGCCGAAAAGAAAAGGGAAGGAAAAAGAGTTTGAAACCAAGAGAAAAACTAGAACTTTCTTAAAAACACAAGCAAAAACATTAAAACAACACCCTTACCTAGAGAAGTCTTGAAGAGAAGAAGGAAAGCTTTGTTTCTTGAGAGAGAAAGAGAAAGAAATCCTTCTTGGAACCTTGTGGAGTAACTCGGCCAAGGGGGAGAGGAAAAGGGCTCTTTGTGTTTGGAAAGAAAGTTGGAAGTTTGCTCAAGTGTGTAAACATTCAAAGAGCTATCAAGCTAGTGTATTTATAGAGGATTTAAGAGCTCATGGATGGCCTTTGAGGAGGAAGGAGGAATCGGCCATTTGAGAGGAGAGAAGGGAAAATATCTCTTGGCCAAGGCATGGTCTTAAGCATGGTGTTGAGTATGGGCAAGGCATGGGCAAGGTATGGTGGAAAGCATGGCTTGAAGTATGGCTCTTGAGTGTGATTTGAAACAACACATGATGGGCTATGGAGGTGGAGTGGCCGGTCATCCAAGGCCATGAGGAGGGAAATTAGTTCCTCTAATTGTGGGTTAATGGTGTGTTTAGGTGTGTCCTTGATTAGGCTTTTGATTAGGAGTTTGTAAGCAAGTGTTTAGGTGAGAAAATGGTTAATTAAGGTGGTTCAAGACTTGATTAGTAATTTAAAATAATTCCTTTAGTCAAATGAGGTATGGCACAATTCCTTAATTTAATGAATTGAAGAGAAATACCTATCAAGATTTCATGACTAGGAATCTTGAATTAAAGAATGCAATTAGAGTTTATCTAAGCAATCTTAGGTTCTAATTAACCTTAATAAATCATTTTGACTCTAGATTAATTATCGAAATAAATTAATCTTGATTAAGCCTAATATTGCTTAGGTTTGGTTAATTGCGTCGTTAGGCTCACTATACACTGTTCTAGGGGCAAAATGGTAATTTTGTGCTAAAACTTGGGACCTTCAGTCCAACTAAACATCAAACATTGCTCAAAAACATCATTCTAAACTTCCTGGAAAAAGTTCGCTGAACGACCTTTAGTGTAGAACACGGAGGGTATTTTGGTCATTTAAACATCAGTATCATTCATAACAACGTAATCCCCTTTAAACATCGAGTTGACCTATTCGAGGGTTGTGGGCCTGTCCTTTTTAATTGAAAAATGACCTCAGGGGCATTTCGGTCATTTGTACTTGGAAGAATAAAATCCGGTTACACCTAATCACCTATCGCCTAGGAATGAGCTCATCCTAACTAGCCGTCGCTAGATTCATACGGGGTAAAAAAGGGGAATCATATTTCTTTCTTGGATCACCGACAACCCTTAACTCGGAAGTCATAATGAGATCATTTCCACATTGTCATATCTTGTATGGATGCAACATGAGCATACAACCATAGAACCTCATACAACATATCTTTCATTCATATCTCATATTCTCATGCATTTTAAACATAGCACACCACATCATTATAGCAACATGTCACACATCCATACATTTTCATACTCATGATATTTGAATGATTCACATACATCAACTTCATACTTATTCGATCTTATTCTCACATCACATCTCCTATCTCATGGTGTCTTATGCTTTGACCCTCATTAGTCTTAAACTTGTGTTCTGGTTATCCTAACTTTTATTAAAGATTTTTATAACACCTAAGGGATCATTACTTATAATTCTCACTAAGATTTAGGCTTACTAAATTCCAAACAACATTATACATTTAAAAGAAAAATATCATAAGCCTACAGGGTCTTAGAATCTTCGTTTGTGACCCTTTTAAGATCCGTCTTTGCCTAAGGCTCCATAATCCATTCCTAAACCAATTATGAGGGATTCCCTACACATTTTCACTAATTATAAACCACTTTCCTTAGTTTTAAGCATGCTGGAACAGAATGCATATCTTGTGCATTTAAGTGTTCTAGAATTCTTATTTTAAGTCTTTTTTAGTTACTTGTTCTTTCTAAACTTCCCTAAAACGTTCCTTGCTTCACTCAATCATAATTTTACACATTCTAACACCTTAGAACAGCATTTATACAGGAGCCAATCATGAAGGGCAGAACGAAATCATAATCCCATAAAACCACATAATCTCATGAATTAAAATGCATACAAGTTGCTAGTTTTCTCTTGGAATAATTCTAGGGATTCAAAACTCTTTTAGAACTCAAATCCTTTCATTAAAATCATGCAATTACACATGAGGTCAGTAGCTAAATTAACTTGTTCATAAAATAGATTTAAAGTGTATAATTTTATGCATATTGTTGCTTAGGTGCTCCTAAGCTTGGAAAAATTACAAAACATAAACTATGGAAACTTGTGATTAGAGGAACTCATACTAAGTCCATCATCATCACCACAAGGCTGAATGGCTTCTTTAAGAATGCCAACATTTTCTTAAACCTTACATAGAATACTTGGGCAAGTCTTTGAGCTCTAGATCATTAAGGTGTTAACATAAACTTAAACATGCTATGCACCTCATTTTTATTCTTCATTAGATAATAAAGTGAAGACATAAAGTAAACATGAGATGCACCTTTTTATTATCTTTGGAGTTTAAGTGATGGCATAGAATTTAAACATGCTAGACAAGAAAGTAAACATGAGGTGCAAGGTTCAATTCTTTATTTTAGTGCTCTAGGCCTCTTGAGGTATTTACCCCAAATCAACAATCAACTTTAAGGTTGAAATAGGTAGGCTTTGAGATTTATTAAGTGAGGATGCACATTCTTGTTTTAATCTTTAAGTTGTTTAGTGATGACTTGAAAATAAACATGTTATGCAAAGTATTAAAGTAAACATGAATGCATCTTATTTTAGATCTTAGCTAGAGCTTTTGCAAGACTTTAAAGGAACAAAACCTCAACCCATTATGTATCATAAGGCAAGCCTTAGAGTTCTTAGCACCTAGACTTCAAAGAAGTCTTAAGGTTTGAACTTCATCATCAAGCTTAAGAAAATAGACACAAAGTTCAACACTTTGTCTAAACAAAATTACAAGAACTAATTCATATTCTTTATTTTATTGCTCATGGGCTTCAATCTAGAGTAAAACTCTTAGAACGGCCGACCAACTTTAAGGTTGGCAAGGGTAAGCTTAGAGCTCTTGGAAATCATGTGATTAATTTTCTTTAACAAAACTTTTGTGATCCACTTTACATTTTTAGCAAAATTTGTTCAGACCAAGGTCAAGGAAACCGAAATCATTTAAGGAAGAAAAGTAAAAGAACCGAAAATAAAACCAAGAAAAAGAAAGAAACATAAGCATGTATGGTCCAAGACCAAGTGGTTTCAAGCTTTAGAGGTTTCTCACATGACAACAATAAGTCATTATCTTGAAACCTCATCATCAAGCTCATGTTATTTTCATAAAATGGCCCATGGCCGAAATGAAAAGGAAGAAGGAAAAGAGTTTGAACCAAGAGAAAACTAGAACTTTTCTTAAGGAAAAACAAGTAAAACTTGAAAACAAATCCCCTACCTAAGGAAGCCTTGAAAGAAATGAGAAGAAGCTAATGAGAAGACAAAATCTTCTCTTGAATGGCAATAATGGTTCGGCCAAAGGAAGAACTCAAGGAAGATGATTTTTCCTTGGGAAAGCAAGCTTGAAAATGGAAAGGTTAAGTGTTTGAGAGGTGGTTTGAGGTGGGAGAATGGTGGTTCAAGGTTGTTTGTGGTGGTGGAAGGCCTTTCTTGATGGTGGAGGAAAAAGAACAAGATGAGAAGAAATTTAGAAGAAAAGAGAGAAAAATGGAAGAAAGCATGAACTTGGCAATTGATCCAAAGAGTAACCAAGTCTTCCAATGCTTGTATTTATAGAAAATTTGCAATGTGGAGGCTGATTTGGGAGGGAAGTCAGCGCCCTTTGGAGGAGGAAGAGGAGGAAATATCTCTTACAAAGGTATGGGCTTAGGCATGGAAAGCATGGTTGAAAGCATGGGCAAGGTATGGCCTAAGGCATGGTTCTTTGAGAAAAACAAAACTCAACATGTGATGGAAATTGGGGGCATGAATTCGGCCAACATTTCAGCCAAGGGGAAAGGATGATTTGCTCATGTAATTGTGGTTTAGTGATGTGTTTAGGTGTTTCTTTGATTAAGGTTTTGGTTAGGAGTTAAGAAAGTGTTTAGGTAAGGTGTCACGCAGGGGATAGGCAGGGCCTTATCCTGTTAGGAGGACCCAACAAGGTAGGTCTTAGCCCAGGGTACATGAATGAACCGATTACACACCCGAATGAGAGGATCCTAGTCTGCATAGGTATGGACTAGACAGTTAAGGAGGGCTTATATGAATTGATTAGTCTACCTATGCCACAAAATATGCATCTTTCTTTTCGGAGCCTATCTCGAAAGAACTCAGGCAAGCGTGCTTGACTTGGGTAATTTTGGATGAGTGACCTGGGAAGTTTTCCAGAAGCGTGAGTGAGGACAAAGCATGTCAAAAGACCCTGGGTTGGTTTGTGGGACAATCATCAATCACTAAAGCGGCAAGGGATGTTACAAATGGTTCAGAGCCTCACCTTCCTAGTACGGTGGTTCGGGACGGACCAGCAGCTAGTGGGCATGTAACGCCTGGGACGAGGGCGGGAGTGATTCGAGGGGAGAGGGCGGAGAGGAGCCCTCTCCTGAAGCGGAGGGGTACATGAATGAACCATTACACGCCCGAATGAGAGGATCCTAAGTCTGTATAGGTATGGGACTAGACAGTTAAGGAGGGCTTCCATGAATTGAGTACTACCTATGCCACAAATGCATCTTTCTTTTCGGTAGCCTATTTAAAGAACTCCACAGTTAAGCGTGCTTGACTTGGGTAACTTTATGGGTGACCTCCTGGGAAGTTTTCCAGGAAGCGTGTGAGTGAGGACAAAGCACGTTGAAAGACCTGTTGGTGGGGACAATCATCAATCACTAAAGCAGCAAGGTATGTTACATAAGGTAATGGCTAATTAAGGTTTTCAAGACTTGATTAGGAGAGTGATCTTATAGATTAACAAATTAAATTCATTTTCTTAATCAAATGAGGTATGGCACAATTCCTTAATTTAAGGATTAGAGAAAACACTATTCAAGATTCCATGACTAGGGATCTTGAATTAAAGAATGCAATTAGAGTTTATCTAAGCAATCTTAGGTTCTAATTAACCTTAATAAATTATTTTGACTCTAGATTAATTATCAAAATAAATTAATCTTTTATTAGAGCCTATATTGTCTGGGTTTGCTTAATGCGTTATTAGGCTCACTACACTGTTCTAGGGGCAAAATGGTAACTTTGCACTAAAACTTCCGGTACCAGAAGCCCGACTAGATAACAAATATCACTTATAAACATGATTTAAAATCTTTTGGTAAAGTCCGGGCTTAGGCATGTAAAAAGCAAATACCACGGGGCGTTTTGGTAATTTCGCGTCGAAACTAAATGAGATTCTTCTCTTATTACCGCACATAACACATATAATCCCCTATTAATCAACAAAACATCCCTTGAGGATGGGCAGACCCGACCTCACTTTAGGTAAAATGACCTCAAGGGCATTTCGGTCATTGTACATCGTGTAAATTCGAGCGTACAAATCTAAAAGACATCACGGAAATGAAAATGTCCTCCAAGTGTTCTAAAGGCGGCTTTAGGTATATCCTCATCTCTACCCTTCCGGTGGTATCCTGACCTTAAATCAATCTTAGAGATACCACCGCTCCTTTTAATTGGTCCATGAGATCATCAATCCTAGGCAAATGGTATTTATTTTTCACCGTTACATGATTCAATTGCCATACCCTATGCACAACCTCATGCTTCAATCTTCTTTTTAACAAACAAGACTAGGGCTCCACTGAAGCACTAGGTCTTATAAAATTTTTTCTGAGCTTCACCAATGGGTTTTTAACTCTTTAGCTCTATGGGTGCATTCTCAAGGGGCTATGAGATAGGTCCCATTTTGAGAACTGACCAATGGAGAACTTCACCTCTTTCTAAGAGGACTCCAGTATCTCATTGAAATACCTCCTGTACTCTTACACTAGTATATCATCTATGTTTTCTCAAAGTCTACCTGCTAGTGGCTAAAAGGACATATCCCTTAGTTCTCCCCCACTCCAGAAGACATCTACGAAATTCACATAGAGTTTCAAGGTTTGACTAGTTTTGCTAGGGCGATGACGAAAGATGACGGTTTTAGTTAACAATCTAACAACACATGGTTAGCGTAGAGCCAATCCATGCCAAGAATTACTCCTATGTCTTTCAAGGGTAAACAAATCAAATCTATGATAAAAGACCTATTTTAAACAGGAGATGACAATTTAAACAACAGTTATGTATGTAGGATGATTTGTGGGAGTAGAAACAATAAGGTCAAAAGGAAGCTTAAAACTTTCAGATTAAAGATTCAAAATTAGCATATGAGATGAAAGAATGATTAGCACAAGAGTCACATAGCACGTTAAGGTTCTACCATCTAATTCGCACTTACCTCGATGAGGTCGTTGGATCTTGGCCCTCGCATTGAGGGTGAAGACCCTCCCTTGGTGTTGCGACCTGGGTTTGACTTAACGACCCTCCACTTCTTGGATCCTTAGCATAGTGGCCCACATCGTAGCAGCTCGCCCGCATGGCAAGGGAGGTTACCATGACTTCTTCATCGGGGCACACGCGGCCCGAGTTCGGGGAAGCAGGGCTCCTTGGGCTCTTTGTTCTTGTTTCCATTAGGCCCTCTTTGGTTGTTGTTGATGTGAGGACCGCTCTCTCCTTGTTGATTATTACGTCCTTACCTGGTTTGTGGTTGAACGGCAACCTGGTGTTGTTCGAAGGGTTGGTTGTTGGGTCCTCTTTGTTGTGGTTGTTGTTGTTGTTGATGTTGTTGATGCCTGAAATGGTTGGCTTGGTAGGGATGGTAGTGGCTTCTTGATCACTCGGTGTTGAAGCTTGAACCTTAGGGCTTGAGGTCCCAAACCATGGGGGGATCCACCTTCGGAGCCTTGGCTTTTTGTGCCCCTCTTCTATGATTCGGCACTTGTTGACTAGGGTGGGGAAGTCCCAATCTCCATATGTGCCACAAACATTAAGTTCGACCCTCAACCCGGCCTCAAACTTAACGCACTTCAAACCTTCTCGGATTCCCTTAGAAAACCCGAGAAAACTTGATCAATTCTTCAAACTTCGCCGTGTACTATGCGAAGAGGATTCGCCTTGGATTAATTGCATGAACTCGATGTCCTTCGTGTTCCTTACTAATTCAGGGAGATACTTCTCATAGAAGTAAGTCTTGAACAGCTCCCAATTGATTGCTATGCCCGTAGCTTCAAGAGCCTCTTGTGTCGTCCACCAAAACCTGTCAGACTCCATCATGTAAGCAGCAAGGTAACCTTCTGTTCCTGCAGGTGATCCGAGTAGATCTTTTCCATGTTCTTGATTCATCATCTGCCTTGTCAAGGTTCAAGGCTCCACGGAAGGTTAGGGGATTGGCCTTGGAACTCCCTAGTTCTTGCTTGACCAGCGAGCGCTAGGGGACCTTGAGCAGGTTCCTTGGTTGATTCATGCGATTAAACATATGTTCCATCGCTCCCTCCATCCGTGCATGCTGGTCAATTCCCTTGTTCACCCTCGTTTGCGTTCTATTTTGGGTATGGGGTGCCATTGGTCCCTAAACACACAAGTCAACAAACATTGAGGTGATCAGGCTCATATTCCAAGCTCAATGACTAGTTACCATGGCACAGGCAAATAAGAGGGTCATGTGTGTCTATCCTATACCTTATCTCTAATAGGTAAGCACTATACATGATATACTACCGTATCATGCCTATAAAGCATGGTTGTCAAATCCTAAGGCTCTTGAGAATTTACTCTTTGATACCATAATGTAACATGCTAATATTTAACCCCATACGCCTAGGACGTATTAAGATTAATTATTAGTTATTACTTCCCTTAAACTCTTTTGTAAAATTACTTAGCGGAAAATAAGGGTAAAATTTTTTTTTTTTAAATACGTAAAACAAAATGTGAGCCATCGTGTGCAACATAAGTGAAACGTAAGGCGAGAAGGAAAATAAATCATGCAATACAAAAGCAAATAAGAACACTTCAAATCATAGGCACAACCATCATAATATTAAACACCATAGTTTAGTACATCAACTAAAACATAAAAAGCATAGAGTCATACCTATATAGTGGGAAATTTGCAGTACAAGAACACAAAATACAAGAAAAGAACGGGAAACATAAACAGTGAATACAAAAAGTCCCAAAAGATCGATCCCAGCTATGGCTACAAGCAAACCATCTCCTCTAAGGCCTACAGATACGCTACTCCTCTGGAGATATAGCCCGCAACTGCCGTAGCTCTTTGGATGTAGCCCAACGAAGCGAGGTGTGGGCATGTGGATTCGGTGGGGCGATGTGGTCTCCTTAGCGAGGACGCCTCTGTAACACCCTATAATTAACGAATACACCTAGGTTGTATGATTAATACTAGACTTTACTCTTTGCTTCAGTTCTTTCATCATACTTTGAAAATACTTAGTGAAATTACGAGCCATTTTTTTTAAACATAAGTGAAAACGTGAGCCGCACATAACGTGAACAATAATCGAAATAAAGCGATAATGCAGATATAGCATGAAAAACACATCATATTGGCTCCATCCTATAACATCCATAATTACATAACACATAGATAGTTTGCCTACCAACGATAAGACTAGGTGTAGGCAATCTAACAAAAACAAATAATATATGATGGAAGGACATCAATTAATGGCACCTAGTAATAACACTCCAAGGATAGGATAGATGTAACATCCTCCCAAGTACAACCCCAATTCTTAAACTATGATATCGTATCGAGAGTTGTTACTTGTTAATTAGCGAGCTCTCTTAATTATCTATGGCAAGCTCGATTCACGTGCGAGATAACTAAGCGTAATTATATTAAAACATATTACAAGTAAACATCATATTCATTGAATACACAAGCTAAAATACAAAAGGAAGCTCCTCTATGAGCTTTACTACATGTTTATCCTCTAATACATTTACATACATTTTTCCATCCCACTAAGTACAGAATATAAAGGAACTCCTTATACTCCAGGAATCCTACACTCCTTTGCATAGCAGGATCCCATCCCTGGCTTAACCTGAGGCGACACCCAAACAAAACACATAAGGGTGAGAATATTATAAAATTCTCAGTAGGGTGGTTCCCCATATACTACACACAGTAGGCATAAGCAATTCATGCATATACAATATTCATACAAAATCATACACAGAAATCTTAAACCAATAGGGGGAACTAAGGATAATATCACCATAATGATCGAGTAATAATATGTACAATCGAAACTCCATTCCTCATATCTTTCAATTTTCTCAACATAGGGAAGGCTTATCTAGAGAGATACATTCACAATTCACAATTTCATAGAGGACCATAGACCCAAACATGAGCTCATTCCTTTAAGATCACCGAACTTCATTTTTTTCCATTTCGGATCACTAAGGTCTATGCCTAGCCGACATGTCTATCGACTCATAACTTTTCTAGGGAAGTCCTTCTTTTTGCCTTCCCTCTCAATTCTTTCTAAGCCTTGTTTCTTTTTCCCATATGTCTCAAACATACACGGAGATATGCACATACTATCATAGAATTTCAGCCATTTCCATATCTCATTATCCTGGGAGAATTGAAGTTCTAGGCACAACAATTTGTTACCATACCAAACAGCCATTCCACCCTTAAGGAAAATTTCACATGACACTTCAATGTGTCTAAAACAACCTGTAAAAATTTTAGAGCAATCAAGTTATATAACCACTTCAATAAAATAGGCAAATCTTGTGGTCAGAAGTCACAAATTCATAGTCCAGACTTGTGTTTAGAATATTTAACCCTAGAATTCGATGGAATCAAGGTACAAGAAAATTCACAGAGGTATTTCAACATGTTATTAGTCTTGTGTAGAAATTTCAGGAGCTATCTGAATCAATTTCTATGATTAAAAATTCGGGCAAGTTTGTTACTTCAGTTCAACAATTTAGACAGCAAGGTTACAATTCGGTTCCTAATTGTTTTGAGGCATCAAACCTTAAAATTAACCCCAAGAAAATTCGTGTTATTTTAAGGGCTTAACTACAACATATAATTTTCATGGCTCATGAAACCACCCAAATTTTCCAGAAAATTCGTAAAATTCGATTACAGAACAAAAATGAGTCCAACAACCTAGTTCCAATTTCACTTGAGAGAAAACCCATTTTAAAACCATCCAAACACAACACAAAAATTCATACATCAATATCAATATGTTAACCATCAGTATCATCAAAATTTTCGGAATTAGGGCAAGCCAAAACAGAATTGAAAAATTCCACAAGAAAGGCAGGCAGAAACCCTACTTTGAGAGCTCTTGAGCTCTATGCTCCAAAGGATGCTCTAGAATGCTTTTGCTTCACTTTAAAGCTTCCCCACCAACATCAAACCCTTCCTTTAACCTCTGATTGTGTGCCCTCAAGTTGGAAAATGTGATGGATTCAAATTATAATCGGTTAGATTTGTAGGTTATGATGAATAGAATAAGTTTAGTGAAGAGAGTTTGTGGTTTTAGTGACTTTGAGCTAGGGTTTTGCAAGCTTGAAGCTTGTTAATGGAGTTTGAGAGGAAGAACAATGGAGGAAGGGTTCTTGAGAGGTCTGGCCGAAATTGTGATGAAGGGAAATGATAAGATGTTGATATTTTGAGTTTAGGGCAAACTACATAGAATTTTCAAGTCCAAAATGTTTTCTTTTCTTAAAGATAAATGTAGTAATTTTTGTAAGCATCCTATTGGTCCTAATAAAGTGGAAATGGTGTGGCTTCTTCTAAGCCACACACTTGTATAGAGGTGGCAAACTTTCACTGGAAGTTTCATTCAATGTAAACCGCACATTCTCACCGAACGGGTAAACACCATACCGATTGAACCAATATTGCCGAAAATTAATTTTAAGTATAAAATTATCAATCCCACCCATTTCTAACCTTATTCCCATGTTTTCCTAATTTCGGGTACTCAGGTCCAAATCTAGGTTTAGCTGTCCAGCGGCTGGGGCCGCAAGGTACTATTCACGGCTCAAATTTTTTTTTTAGGTTCCATTGGGCCACCCTCATCATCGTTGTACTCAGATTTCTGAAATTATGAATAACAAAGCTCAAATTAATTTTTAAATGATTTTTGGGGTGTTACAATAGCATTTAAATATACGAGTGAAACTAGCAGGATCAAGTTCACTACCGGTGAAAGCCTCAATGTGATTCACGAACACTTCCTTCTTTTCTAAGACGAAGATGGAAAGAAAAATAGAGGGAGTGAGAAACTTATAAAAAGAATCTCAGTGGGACTCACCTCATGATGCATTGTGTCATCATCATCGTCCCAGGAACCTCTGGGGTTATTATGAAATAGTGAGCATGCTAAGATTGATTTATTAAGTTCGAAAATATACTTTCCGAGGTCGTCGTTTTAATCATGCATCTTATAATGCATCATAAACTTAGCATGTCATGTTTATAATGAACTTTTCCTTTCATCAACACATCATATTCCTCATCTTCATATCATAATAACATGCATAGAAGAACATCATATTTCTCATCATCATCTCATAAAATGCTATGCAGAAGAACATCATACCATAATAGCTATGCACAAGACATGGTGCACATATTTCATTCCTTTAGTGTCCTAGGTGACTTAAAATCTTGTCATCATCATCATTATTTTCCTTGGGGCCACCCTATACTCCACCCTTTTGGGAGTAATCTAGGTTATGATCTCATACCTTGCTAGTCGTCATGCACATACTTATCCCTTTTGATAAGTAAAAATTCCGTCTCTACCCTTTTGAGAGAACGGACTAGGGGCCAAGAATCACCTTTTCACCGCCATAGTTGAAGGGTCCAAAGGATCATTTTCTCGGATCACCTTTTCACCACCTATAGTCTAATGGGTCCAAGGGTCATCCTCATATATTTTGAGTCACCTTTAATCTTTGCATGTTATATCATAATACAATTCTCAATTCATAATCATTTATAACATTTTCTCATTTATAGTCTTATTTGGAATAATATATATACCAACTGTAATCATGCATTGGGAGATTCCAGGAAGAGAGGTGGGTCACAAATAGACATGCTTAAATACCAAGTCTTTCTAGCAGAACCTTTCCAAATTACACTTTTACATAATATACTTTCTTCCAAGCAACAAGGGTAAATTTTTAAGTAACAAAGAATATTTCATTATTTCATGTATAAGCATTCTCATTGTTTGCAACACAACTATAATGCAAGCCTAGGAATCATTCAATGACGTCAAATACTTAATAAGCATCAAATCACTACATAGACTTATCATTTAAAACATCAAAGAGGCATCATCATAAATCCTTATCGAAAGCTGTCTTAAACAACTGAAACTCTAGAATCGGGCAACCTTAATTATTGAACTAATTAATTATGCATCTAAGGGATTTATTACCATCAATTATAAGCCTTAAGAACATTATTAGACTATATGAGGCAGCATAGGCAGTAAATCATATTTAAAACTTTACCTTGCTTATGTAGCTAATTTCACTTCTAACATGCATAGAATTATTCCTTATCAATAAACATAATTATCACAACTTCAAACATATCAAATCATAGTAATACTAACTGATTAGATGGCTGAATCATGGACCTCACATAATTGCTTAATATCGTATTTTAAGTACATGTAAGATATTAGTTTCCCGTAATATCATTTTAAGCCTTAAAACTCTTTTAGAAACTAATTCTTTAGTAATCTTGAAAGAAATTATAGAACCAACTCAGTAGCTATTTAAAAATTACTTTAGACCTACCTTAATCATGAGGTCAATTTATACATTGAAATAATGTTCATGATTAGAATTTTCTCTTAAGATAAAAGGAGCAAGTCTTGAGCTTTAGATTTAGTGATAGCTAGAATTATAAACATGCTATGCAACCCATTTTAATCTTGTCTTTATAAGGTGATAACTTGGAAATATAAACATGATGCAAGAAACTAAAGCGGCGGAGTCCACACGGACCAATGGAGGGAGAAGAGAATCTTAAGAAACTGAAGCGTGATCCAAGCCGGAAGGAAGAGGAAAAGAGAATTCTTATTAAGCTCCAAACTCAAGACTTCTTAAAGAATGAATTCTTTGACTCCAATAATCTCAAGAAAGCTTTAGAGTTTTTATTATCATGGTTCCAACTTTGCTTGTGATACTTGGGCAAGTCTTTGAGCTCTAGGATCTTTAGGTGATGACATAAAAATAAACATGTCATGCGTTGATTCTTTTAGCCATTATAAAATAAAGTGAGAACATAAAATAAATATGAGATGCAACTTCTTTATTATCTTTAGAGATTAAGTGACAACATGAAATGCAAACTTGGAAATTTAAACATGAGTATGCAAGTCCATTTATTCATTCTTGAAATTTTAGTGATGACATAGAAAGTAAACATGATTATGCAAGGCAAAAACTTAAACATGGATGCAAGTTCATTTGATTTCTTTACTAAAGCTCCTTCAAGACTTTATAGAAATACAAATTCAATCCAATATATATATCTTAGCAAGACAAAGTGAGAAATACATCTTTCAAGTTCTAAACTCAAGATCATAAAAACATCATAAAAATATTATTCTTTAAAGTTTTGCATCAAGTGGAACTTTCAAGCTTTAGAGGCCTAACTTGTGATGGATTCACAACCCACCCTCAAGGTCCTCATCATCAAGCCATCATCTTAGTCCCACCTAGGCCATATGGTCGAATTGTTCAAAGAAAAGGAAGAAGAAAACCAAATGGAAAAACTAGAGAAAATCCATGAAATCATCATTTTTGAACCAAGAACAACACTTAGCAAAGCATAGAAATAAACTTAAAAACAACTCCCTACCTAATTTGATTTGAAGGAAAGGAATAGGACTTGGTTTCCTTGAGTGAAATGAAAGAAAATCTCTTTGAGAATGGGAGCAGAAATTTCGGCCAAGGAGGAGGAAGAAAGAAAGCTTTTGGTGCTCCTAAAACTAGAATTTGTGTAAGTTATGAGCAAGGCTTCCAAGGCTCCTCAAGAAGCATATTTATAGAGGAATTCAAGCTCATGTATGACAAGAGGAGGAGGCATAATTTTCAGATTTTTCATGGGGAACAAAGGGAGGAAAATCATTTCTTGTTTAAGGCATGTTTTATGCCATGTTTTAGGGAATTTTTTGGCATTTTGTTTTAGTGCATTATCTTGCAATAATTCTAATGATTATGGCTGAATTATTTCATGCATTACAGCCTCATGGAAGAGGGTTTTGTGTGTTCCATGTATTATTTAGGTGTAGGCAAGGTATTCATGCAATTTAGAGAATTTACGGTTAAGGGCTTAGGTGAATTATAAGCAATTTGAGTGTTTTAAAGCAATTTTAGGTTCTAATCAATTTAAATAAATAATTTTGACTCTAGATTAATAATTAGAATTTAATAAGCTTTAATTTGAGCCTAATATTGCTTAGGTTTCGTTAGAGAATAAAAATCTCAAAATTTGTAAAACTGCATAAAGGGGGGAAAACGGTCATTTTACTTAAAAATTGCCCGAGATTACCCGAGCTTAACCAATGGTTAATCATGGCTTAAAAACACCTTTTAAAACATTTTAGTGAGGTTCGGCTAATCGGCATGCAATCGGAGTTAAAACGGCCGCATGGGCGTTTTGGTCATTTCGCGCGTTAGAGCTCAAAATTATGATTCTTCTCCTCTATTAACACACATAACACAAACAATCCCTTATTATTATCAAAACATCCCCTTGAGGACGGGTGGGGCACGATCCTCATTTTCAGTAAAATAACCTTAGGGCATTTTGGTCATTTTACACGTAGAGGAAATCGGGTTTGCAATACTTGCAAAATTGCTCCTAACTTCTCTTCTAACGTTATATTCCTTTATTAAGGATTGTTTGGTCTCAAATTTTATATAATATTTACCTACGGTAATTGGTAATTCCTAATGACGTAAAAATTACAATAAAATTGGAGCATTACATCTCGCGGGTTACGTGCACGCCTCACATGCCTAAGAGCTAAATCCTTGCTACCCCTACCGACATCCATAGGCACCCGGGCGAAGCCCTCGATAGGTGTCGTGGAATCCTTATAGGTTCCTCCTCCCCATAGTGAGGATGAGGAACGTCTCGGATAGGCATGCACTGAAGATGATGGTCGAGCACCCGCGACTGTCTCACGGTCGCGTCCTCTGAAGATCAAATCATTGCCGTAGGGAGGTCAAGGTAAAATGAAAGGAAGAACTGAAAGCAAACAATACATCCCTATGAATGCAAAAATACGCACGGCACAACGACCCTCGAAGGTAAGGCTGATGATCTGGACGTAGTGCACCTCCGCACTGCGTATCAACAAAAATCACGAACGACGCCATCAAAATCTGAAGACGTATGGGAAAGAGATTGAGAGGGTGAGATCTTGAAAGAATCTCAATAGGGAAACCTCCTATCCTAGTATCATCGTTTACGTCCCAAAACCTTGGGTTTATTATGAAAAGGTTGAACATGCACGGTTTCATTATGAGGTTTTATAAAAGATAATTATCTAAGGTCGTGTCTTTTATGATGAATCTTAATGCATGTATGTAGCATACCAAAACATGAATGCATGGTAATACTTTATGCAACAAACCAATAAAACATATCATCATCAACTAGTTCTCATATAAGTGGCATGTAACTTCTATAATCAACTTCTCTCTTTCATAAGCAAAATGCTTCACATCTTTTCTTGTTTCTCAAACTTGTGACATCATGGTATGTAAAAAAATAGTAACCGACCCCGATACTAGGCTATAAGCTCATACCTTAACTAGTCATCACTAGTTCTTACTTATCTTCTTGATAAGCATATCATAATCATAAAAATAATATCCTGTCTCCGAGAGGGGGGGGACCTAAGGAATCACCCATCATGGGACTTTCTTCCTTCTCAGAAACATATCAATTGGTTAAGACCAGTAACTTTGTCCGTTTCAAGGTAATGTTGATACCCTCAAGGTTTTACCTTTAGTAATGCCCAATTTTCCGTGTGTAAATAGTTGAAATGCCCCTGAAGTAATTTTACTCGAAAATGAGGATGCTGGTTTTGGCCATCCTCAAGGGGATGTTTTAATGTTGATAGGGGATGATATGTGTTATGTGTGGTAATAGAGAGAATACATTGAGTTTCGACGCGAAATTGCCAAAACGCCCTATGGCGTTGTCATCATTTTACGTGCAAAGCTGAGCACGGACTTTAACAAAAGGTTTTAAATGATGTCTTTAAGTGAAATTTAACAATAGGTTAAGTTTGGAGCCCAAGCAATTTTAGTGCAAAATCACCATTTTGCCCCTAGAATGTACAGTAAGCCTAATGACATAATTAAGCAAACCTAAGCAATATTAGACTCTAATCGAATATTAATTTATTTTGATAATTAATCTAGAGTCAAAATAATTTATTAAGGTTAATTAGGGCCTAAGATTGCTTAGTTAAACTCTAATTACATTCTTTGATTCAAGATTCCTAGTCATGGAATCTTGAATAGTATTTTTCTCTCTCAATTCTTTAAATTAAGGAATTGTGCCCATACCTTCATTTAACTAAAAGAATGATTTTAAATTGTTAATCTAGCAAGACCACTCCTAATCAAGTCTTGACAACCTTAATTAGCCATTACCTCACCTAAACACTTTCTTACAAACTCCTAATCAAAACCTTAATCAAAGAAACACCTAAACACATCACTAAACCACAATTACATGAACAAATTATCCTTCTCCCTTGGCGCACAAAGCTGGCCGACTTCCCCCTCCATAATTCATCACATGTTGATTTTATTTCACTCCAAAGGCTATACCTAAGCCATACCTTGACCATCCTTTCAACCATGCTTGCCATGCCTAAGCCCATACCCATGTAAAGATATTTCCTCCCCCAAATGGCCAAAGAACCTCGGCCTCCTTCTCCTAATCAAACCCAAAGTTGAAAATTCTCTATAAATACCAAGCCTTAAAGAACTTGGTTGCACTTTAGAAGTTTGCCAAGTTTAAGCTTTCTTGCATTTCTTCTTCTTCTAACTTTCTCTTCATCTTGTTCTTTTTCCTCCACCATCAAAGAAGGCTTTCCACCACCACAAATCACCATAAACAACCTTGAACCACCACTCCCTCACCTCAAACCACCTCTTAAACACTAAACCTTTCCATTTCTAAAGCTGCTTTCTCAAGGAAAAATCATCTTCCTTGAGTTCCTTGCTTGGCCGAATTCATCCTCCTCCAAGAGAAGATTTTTCTTCTCATTCTTTAAGAACACAAGCTTCTTCTCATTTCTTTCAAGACTTCCTTAGGTAGGGTTTTTTTTCAATTCTAGCTTTCTCTTGGTTCAAAACTCTTTTTCTCCTTCTTTTGCTTTCGGCCTTGGAGCCTTTTCATGAGAAACTTTGGCTTGATGATGAGGTTTCAAGATAATGGCTTGTTGTTTTCATGTGAAGAAACCTCTAAAGCTTGAAATCTTGGTCTTGGACCATACATGTTTTGGTTTTCCCTTTTCCTTCCTTGCTCAAGGTTTGGTTTTATTCCTCCTTCCTCATCATGGTTTCGGTTTCCTTTTCCTTTATTTGAACAAAGTTTTTTAAAAATGTTAAGTAGATCACTAAAAGTTTTGTTAAGAAAATTAATCATATGTTTCAAAGATCTCTAAGGTTACCCTTGCCAACTTTAAAGTTGCTCGGCCATTCTAAGAGTTTTTAGATTGAAGCCCATGAGCAATAAAATAAAGAATATGACTTAGTTCTTTGTATGCTTGTTTAGAAAAAATGTTAGTTTTGTGTCCATTTCTTGAGCTTGATGATGAAGTTCAAAACCAAAGGCTTCTTTGAAGACTTGGTGCTAAGAACTCTAAAGCTCACTTTAGGTTGTAAAGATACAAATTTGGGTTAAGGTTATAATGTTTCTCTAAAGTCTTGTAAGAGCTCTAGTTAAGATAAAATGAGTTGTATTCATGTTTATGTTTATGCCTTGCATAGCATGTTTATTTAATGCCATTACTAAGCTCTCAAGAATAACTAAATGAACTTGCATTATCATGTTTAAATTTCCAAGCTTCCATTTCATGTTTATATTTCAAGTCATCACTTAAATCTTTAAAGATAATAATGAGGTTGCATCTCATATTTATTTTGTGCTTTCACTTTATTTTCTAATGAAGAATAAAATAGCTGTGCATAGCATATTTCGTTATGTAATCCCTTAAATGTTCTAGAGCTCAAAGACTTGCCCAAGTATCACAAGTAAAGTCTTAGAAATGGAGGCATTCCTAAGAATGCCATTTCGGCCATGTGATGATGATGATGGGTTCTGTAATATTTATTTTCTGCGTTGAGTACAAATGACCAAAATGCCCTCTAAGATCATTTTTACCCAAAATTCGAGGCATTGACTTGGAATCCTCGAATGGGTCAACTCAATGTTTGAAGGGCATTATATTTTTTTATGTTTGATATCCAAGGTGAAAATCTCGTTTTCGAACTTTTAGCTCAAAATGACCAAATATTGCTGCATTCTACATCTGTAAAGGTGCCGTTTGAGCCCAGAACTTTTCCAGGAAGTTTGGAATGATGTTTTTGAGTAGTATTTGATGTCTAGTTGAGCCAGGAGGTTCCTGCAGTTTTAGTGCAAAATTACCATTTTGCCCCTAGAACAGTGTAACAGTGAGCCTAATGACGCAATTAAGTAAACTTAAGCAATATTAGGCTCTAATCGAAGATTAATTTATTTTGATAATTAATCTAGAGTCAAAATAATTTATTAAGGTTAATTAGAACCTGAAATTGAGTTAAACTCTAATTGCATTCTTTAATTCAAGATTCCTAGTCATGGAATCTTGAATAGTATTTTCTCTCTCCAATTCCTTAAATTAAGGAATTGTGCCATACCTCATTTGACTAAAAGAATGATTTTAAATTATTAATCTAGCAAGATTACCCTCTAATCAAGTCTTGACAACCTTAATTAGCCAATTACCTCACCTAAACACTTTCTTACAACTCCTAACCAAAACAAAGAAACACCTAAACACATCATTAAACCACAATTACATGAACAATTCTCTTCCTCCCTTGGCTGCCCAATCTTGCCGAATACATGGCCTAGGAAAAGTATCACATGTTGAATTTTATCTCACTCAAAGAGCCATGCCTAGGCCATACCTCAAGCCATACCTCACCATGCTTTCAACCATGCTTTGCCCATGCCTTTGCCCATACCAATCAAGAGATATTTTTCTCCAAATGGCCAAGAGGCCGTCCTTCTCTCCTTGGCAGCCACCATTGTGCAAAATTTTCTATAAATACCAGGCTTGGAAGAACTGGTTACACTTTAGAAGCTTTGCCAAGTTCAAGCTTTCTTGCATTTTCTCCCTTTTGCTCTCAATTTCTCTTCATCTTGCTCTTCTATTTCCTTCCCTCTAAGAACTTTTCCACCACCACAAACAACCATGAACCACCACTCCCTCACCTTAAACCATCTCTTAAACACTCAAACTTTCCATTTCCAAGCTTAGAAACTTAAGGAAAAATCATCTTCCTTGAGCTTCCTCTTTGGCCGAAACACAAACCCACATCCAAGAGGAGATTTGTCTTCTCAACTCTTCAAGAACCAAGCTTTCTTTCATTTCTTCAAAGACTTCCTTAGGTAGGGGTTTTGTTTTCAAGTTTTTACTTGTTTTCTTCAAGAAAAGTTCTAGTTTTCTCTTGGTTCAAACTCTTTTCTTCTTCTCTTTTTCATTTCGGCCATGAGGCTTTTTATGAGAAGAACTTTAGCTTGATGATGAGGTTTCAAGATAATGACTTGTTGTTGTCATGTGAGAAACCTCTAAAGCTTGAAACAACTTGGTCTTGGACCATACATGCTTGTGTTTCTTTCTTTTTTCTATATTTTTCGTTTTTTTCCTTTCCCTCATGAATTTCGGTTTCCTTTCCCCTTTTCCTCAAAGTTTTCGGTTTCCTTTTCCTTTATTTGAACAAAGTTTGCTAAAAATGTTGAGTAGATCACAAAAGTTTTGTTAAAGAAAATTAATCACATGTTTTCAAAGAGCTCTAAGCTTACCCTTGCCAACCTTAAAGTTGATCAGCCATTCTAAGAGTTTTACTCTAGATTGAAGCCCATGAGCAATATAAAGAATATGACTTAGTTCTTGTATTGTTTAGACAAAGTGTTGAGCTTTGTGCTATTTTCTTGAGCTTGATGATGAAGTTCAAAACCAAAGACTTCTTTGAAGTCTTGGTGCTAAGAACTCTAAAGCTCACTTTATGTTGTTAAGATGCATATTGGGTTAAGGTTGTGATGTTCCTTTAAAGTCTTGTTAGAGCTCTAGCTAAGATAAAATGAGTTGCACACATGTTTATATTTATGCCTTGCATAGCATGTTTATTTTAATGTCATCACTAAATTCTCAAGAATAACTAAATGGACTTGCATTATCATGTTTAAATTCCAAGCTTGCATTTCATGTTTATATTTCAAGCCATCACTTAATCCTTAAAGATAATAATGAGGTTGTATCTCATATTTATTTTATGCTCTTACTTTACTTTCTAATGAAGGAATAAAATAAGTGCATATCATGTTTAAGTTTATGCCATCACTTAAATGTCCTAGAGCTCAAAGACTTGCCCAGTATCTTGCATAAAGTTTTAGAAAATGGAGGCATTTCAAGGAATGCCATTTCGGCCGTGTGTGATGATGATGGACTTGGATGAGTTCCTCTAATCATAAGTGCCCATAGTCTAAGTCTTGGAATTTTTCTAAGATGATGTACTAAGGAACTTTATGAACAAAGTTTTACGTTTTAAATCCATTCCTTGAGCTAAATAAATTAGCTACTGACCTAGCATATATTTTTATGATTGTAATGAGATAAATTGGTTTCTAAAAGAGTTTTGAGTTCCTAAAATTATTCCAAGAGAAAACTAGCAACTAGTATGCATTTTAATTCATGAGATTTTGTGATTTTATGGGCTTTACATTTCAGTTTCTGCCCTTGATGTTTGACCACTGTATGAATTCTGTTCTAAGGTGTTAAAATGTGTAAAATTATGTTTGAGTGAAGCAAGGAACGATTTAGGGAAGTTTAAAACGAACAAGTAACTAAAAAGGACTTAAAATGTGAATTCTAGAACACTTAGATGCACAAATTTGTAATTTTGTTCCAGCATAATTGGACTTAAGAAAAATGGTTTATAATTAGTGGATATGTGTAGGAATCCCTCATAATTGGTTTAGGAGTTAATTATAGAGCCTTAGGCGAAGACGGAACTTAGAAAGAGTCAAAACGAAAAGATTCAGGAACTGATAATCATGAGGTAAAATTCTGCCCAAAAGACATGGAGCTGTTTGGTTATGTTATAATTCATAAACATTAGAGAAAATTATAGGTAATGATCCCTTAGGTATTATAAAAATCCATAACGAAGGTTAGATAATTGGAACATAAGTTTAAGACCCATAAAGGCCCCAACATAAACACCATGAGATAGGAGGTGTGATATGAGCATGAGACCAGTGGGCATACTCATAATGACGTGAATATGTTAATATCATGAGAAGTTTCATGAGAATGATATGTGTGATTGAATTATGCGCATGACTCAAATTTGAGGAAATTCTAAGTATAGTGGTTATTCTGTCAATTTCAGAGTCAAACTTGGGGACTTGAGAAAGTTTTGAAAGAAAGATTTTATATGTGACATGCCGAGACGCATATTTCTCCTTATACTGAGCAGAAAGGAAAACCCATGGAGGTATGGTCGTGGGGGCCATACCGAAGCGGACAATGTCACTTGTGGCTTAACCAAGACGATGCGTTTTGTAGATTGAGACGTATTTTTGTACGATTAGGAGAAGGTAAAACCGTGAGGGCATTGACATTAGCCCTCCAAAGCGACAAAGTCACTAGTCATAACTAGTTGATGCGTTTCAAGAAGGAAGAAAGTCCCATGATGGGTGATTCCTTAGGTCCCTCTTTAGATTCTTAGGAGTCGGGTTATTATTTTTATGATTATGATTATGATTCACTTATCAATAAGGATAAGTAAGAACTAATGACGACTAGTTAAGGTATGAACTCATAGCTTAGTATCAGGGTCGTTACTATTGTTTTCAAAAGATCATGAGAAGCTACATGCCACTTATATGTGAACTATTTGTTTATATGTTTTATTGTTGCCTTGTATGGCCATGTTTTCATGCTATGCTATGCCGCCTACATGCATTAAGATTCATCATAAATATCTGACCTTGGATAATTATTTTTAAGAAAACCTCATAATGAACCTTTGCATGTTTAATATTTTTATAATAAACCCAAAGTTCCTGGGGACGTAAATGACGACACTAGGATAGAGGATTTCCCTACTGAAATTCTTTAGCAAGATTCTCACCTTCTCTTCATTCTCTCCGTTACATCTTCAAACCTCGATGGTGTCGTTATGATTTTTGTTGATGCGCCCGTGGGAGTTGCACTACGACCCGTAAATCATCAGTCTATCACTTCAGGGTCGTTGTATGGTATGCATTTGCATACATTGACACCGTCCATTTCCTTTAGCTTTCACTTCACCCCAACTTCTCCCTGATGGCGATGATTTGATTTTTGAGACATTACCCTGATGAGAAAGACACCGTGCCTACCATCGTCTTCAACCAGGCACGCCTGATCCCTTGAGTACGTTCCTCACTTGAGGCATTCAGATGAATTGCCCAGGATCCCCCTTCTCATCCTTTAACTGGTCCCGCCCCTATCTCCCACTATTTGAAGGGGTAGCGAGGATACGATCACGCAACTTTAGCGTGCAGCACGACGCCTTAACACCCTCCAAATTACCACATTTACTCGAGTATTATATAGTAATTAGTAGAGTATTATTGGTAAGCTCGTGATCTATACTAGTTGAAATAATTCAATGACACGAAATGTCGCAATACATATACTATCATAACGAGATTTACATATAAGGGTATAATATCGCAGGTCACTATATATATATACATCATAAGGGTAGACTACAAAATGACCCCGAAAGTCAGGAATTTTTACTGAATAGGCTATCCCCCTACCTGGTACCTAACCTACTCAAACACCCTGATGACAAAACCGCATATGTACATAATAATAGACAAAGAAAACCAAAAGTACATCTAGTCTTAGGTAGGTAAGGTTCTAACACTATCCTATGTCTATGTACAATGCATCCGTCTCTAGAGGTCTCTACTCCTCGTGCAGGAACCATTGGCCATCGAGCGATGACCTCTCTCTCCATCCTGGGCACCTCCTGGTCTCAGGATCTGAGTCAATGAGGAGGATGACGACGGGTGCATTTATCTGCTTAGACACGGTGGAGCGAGGGATCTCAAACACTAGAGGATGGGCCATGTGAAGGGGCACACCGTCATAAGGAAAAGCGGGTCGAAGCCCCGAAAGACGAGGTCCTGAAGGAGCGATCAAAGAACATATAGATTCTGAAACTGGGAATAACCAACGCGTACATAGTCCAATGCCTAATCATATTGCCACACCCATGGCGATCAGAACACTAGGGACGCATTTGCGAATTCGAACAATAAAATACATACAACTTGGAGGGGTGAGAATAATATAAAATTCTCAGGAGGGTAGTTTCCCCATATACAATATACAATAGGATAAACAACTCATGCATATATAGTATTCATATAAACACCTACACAAAAATCTTGAAAACCCGAGGCCGGGAAACTAAGGATAGTATCGCAATAATCAATCGAGTAATAATATGCATAATTAGAAACTCCATTTCTCATGTCTTTTCTCATTTTCTCAACATAGGGAAGGCTTATCATTACAGGAATACATTTACCATTCACAATTTCAGAGGACCATAGACTGCTAGGACATGAGCTCATTCCTATTCAGATCACCGAACTTCATTTTTTTCCATTTCCGGATCACTCAGAGGTTTATGCCTAGCCGACACGTCTATCGACTCACAACTTTTTAAGGGAAGTCCTTCTTTTTGCCTTCCCTCTCAACTCTTTCTAAGCCTTGTTTCTGTTTTCCCCATATGTCTCAAATATAGAGATAGGAAGATATGCACATACTTACATAGAATTTCAGCCATTTTCACATCTCATTATTCTGCAGAATTGAAGTTCTAGGTACAACAATTGGTTACCATACCAAACAACCATTCCACCCTTAAGGAAAATTTCACATGACACTTCAATGTGTCTAAAACAACCTGTAAAAATTTCAGGGCAATCAGAGTTATATAGCCACTTCCATAAAATAGGCAAATCTGGTGGTCAGAAGTCACAAATTCATGGTCCAGACTTGTGTTTTCAGAATATTTAACCCCAGAATTCGATGGAATCAAGGTACAAGAAAATTCACAGAGGTATTTCAACATGTTATTAGTCTTGTGTAAAAATTTCAGGAGCTTTCTCAATCAATTGCTATGATTAAAAATTCGGCAAGTTTGTTACTTCAGTCTCAACAATTTAGACAGCAACAGTTACAATTGGTTCCTAATTTTTTTGAGGCATCAAACCTTAAAATTAAACCAGGAAAATTCGTGTATTTAGTTTAAGGGCTTAACTACAACATATAATTTTCATGGCTCATGAAACCACACAAATTTTAGAAAATTCGTGAGAAATTCTGATTATAGAAGCAGAATTCAGTTTAGCAACCTAGTTTCCAATTTCACTTGAGAAAACCCATTTAAAACCATCCAAACACAACACAAAAATTCATACATCAATATCAATATGTTAACCATCAAAGTCATCAAAATTTTCAGAATTAGAGCAAGCCAAAACAGAATTGAAAAATTCCACAAAGGCAGCAAGAAACCTACTCTTGAAGGTGCAACAAGTCTCTATCTCTAGCTTGTTTTCAAGTTGTGATTTCTTCACAACCAAAACTCCCCACACAACCTCAAACCCTCCTCTGATCACTGATGGATGTGCAAGAAGGATGGGGTTCTTGAAATTTCAATCGGTTATAATTGTAGAGGTGGAAGTGTAGATCAATTTTTGTGAAGGAAGATTTGGGTTTTGATGATTCTAAGCTAGTTTTTGTGAGATGACAAGATGAACTTTGGCTATGGAGGCACTTTCTTCCTGGTCTCCTTAAGGCCGAGTTCAGATGCTTAGCTTGGTTAAAAAGATCAAGTGATTAGGCTTGTAATAAATGCAAGGTAAGATATTTGTTAAAAATCATGATGACTTGGTGACTAGGCTATGATGGATGGCTAGGATTTGATCTTGGATTTTATTGAATCCTAGCCTTCCACTTGTCTTAACTTGGGGGATATTGTTTAGTTGTAGTGATGGAAATGTCTTTCATGTTAAAAACCACACACCGAAATCTGACCGAACGGATAACGTTAAATCTCACTCAATCGATATTACCCGAAATTTAATTCTAGGTATAAAATTATCGTTCCCACACATTCCTAACTTATTTTCATATTTTCTTAACTTCGGGCACCTTCGGGTCCTTAATCCCAGCTTCGGCGTCCGGAGGCCGTTGCCCCGCCAGTACTATTCACGATTTTTTTTTTTTTTTTGTGCTCCCTCATGGAGTCATTCTCATCACAATTGTTCCTGCCAAATTCTAATATTCCTATTAAGTTTTCCTCAATTAATATTCTTGAGAACTAGGATGTTACAACGCCCTAGAAGATGCGTCCATGTCGTGGAGGTCATGTTCTGTCCACCTTCCGTCTACATGCACCCAGGAGTTGCGGTTCATTGGGATGCCATTAAGCTGGATGAAGGCTGAGCGTCATCCATAGTTCGAGGAACGGGAGTAGCCTTGAGTTGGGTTTGTATCTTTTGGGACTTCTCTGTATCCGCTATTTATGCTTCTTGTACTTTATATTTCCTATACTGGAGCTGTCCTATGATATGGGTATGTACTTTATAAATCATTTCAGTTGTGTACTAGAACTATTATGATTAATATTATGATGATGTTTTCTATGATTGGTGTGTCGTATTTGGTTTACCTTGCATGGTCATTTGCTCTTTGCCCTTACGTTTTGTTTATGTTGTATGCGATGCCGCATTTTGTTTACGCATCTTATTTCAAAAAAAAAAAAATTTACCCATACTTTCCACTAAGTAATTTTACAAACAATTTTTAAAAAGGAAGAATAACTAATATTAATCTCATACGTTGAGGCATGTTTGGGTTAAATATTAGGGTGTTACAGAATGAGATGAGTTCATCTAATCACAAGTGCCCATAGTTTAAGTCTTGGAATTTTCTAAGCTTAGGTGAACTTAAAGAATATTATGAACAACATTTCTTGTTTTAAATCTATTCCTTGAGCTATAGTTTAGCTACTGACCTAGCACACATTTATATGATTTTAATGAGATAAATTGGTTTCAAAAAGAGTTTTGAATTCCAAAAATTATCCCAAGTGAAAACTAGTAACTTATATGCTTTTAAATCATGAAATTATGTGGTTACATGAAGTTTTGATTTCATTCTGCCCTTCTGTGTTTGGCCACTGTATAAATTCTATTTTATGGTGTTAAAGATGTGTAATTTTATGTTTGAGTGAAGTAAGGAACAATTTGGGAAAGCTAAGAAGAATAAGTACCTAGAAAGTGTTTAAAATGAGAATTCTAGAACACTTAGATGCAAGAATTGTAAATTCTGTTTCAGCATAATTGAACTATGGGAAATGGTTTATAATTAGTGGATATGTGTAGGAATCCCTCATAATTGGTTTAGAAGTTGATTATGGAGCCTTAGGCGAGACTTGAAATCTAGAAAGGGTCAAAATCGGATTCTAGGACTTGTAATCATATGATAATTTTCTGCCCAAGGTGATATAGTGCTGTTTGGTTTTGTTAGTGAGCATAAACATTAGAGGAAATTGTAGGTAATGATCCCTTAGGTGAAATAAAGATTCATAATGAAAGTTAGGATAATTAGGATATAAGTTTAAGACCTGTGAAGGGCCAAAGCAGACACCATGAGATAGGAGGTGTGATGTGAGATGAGACTAAGTAGGTATACTTTGATTGAATGTGAATGTTTTAAATGCTATGAGTATGAGAATGTATGGATGTGTGGCAGGTTGCTATGATGATGTGGTATGCTATGTTTAAAATTGATGAGGATATGTTATATGATGTTCTATGGTTGTATGCTTATGTTGCATCCATACAAGATATGATAAAGTGGAAATTACCCATTATGACTTCCGAGTTAAGGGTTGTACGGGTGATCCAAGAAAAGAGATATGTCAATGAGGAAATGATCCCATTATGACTTCCCGAGTTAAGAGTGTGAGGGTGATTGAAGAAAGAGATATGATTCTCCCTCTTTTTCCCCATATGAATCTAGCGATGGCTAGTTAGGTATGAGCTCATTCCTAGGCGATGAGGTGTATTTGGAGTTTTTTGGTGGCTACGTGAAAATTGCTAGGGTGGCATGTTGGGTGGATTTTGGTGGCTACAATGAGGGTGGAAAAATTTAAGAAAGGAACTCAAAGAGTTCATAAATAATAAAGTAAAAGACGCACATGCATATGTTTTGATTGTTCCATTGGTGCTTATGATCAAGTGATGTAGGTTGAGTACGTGAATTGTCATGCTCAAGCATTGCCATGCATACATAAAATATCTGCTGTATTCATACCATTAAGACTCATGCTAAAAAAACCCACTTTGGATAATAGGATTTGAGAAAAATTAAAACTGAATCTATGTATGTACACCTTTTTCATAATGAAACCCGAAGTGACTGAGCGACGACGATGACACTTGTGTTAAAGTTGGGGAGCCCTATTGAGAATCTTGTATAAGTATTCTCACCCGTTTTGTTTTCCCTCCCGTGTCATCTCCAGAATGGAAATAATGCGATGTTCGTAATCTTCCTTGAGGCACAGGCATAGGAACTACGTTGTCTAGTCAGAATCAGGGGCGGAGGCGAAAGCATGAAGACTAGTCTTGCCTTTTAACATTTTGTTTTACGTTAGTTAAAGTTGTTTGGTGTAATTGATACCTAGGTGTCCTATATTTATAAGGGCATCATTGTTATGTTATGATTATGATATAATACTATAATTTATGTTGTGATTATTCTATGGTTTATTCATGGTTGTTATGATGACATGTATCTAATCGTTGTGTTTTACATTTAATAGTCGGTATCTATGCGCATGCATGGCTCACATTTTAAGTCTTAAGTTTAAAGAAAAAATTTAGATATTTTACTATCGTATTTTTAAGAAGTAAGTCAAGGTTGAAACAAAGGCGTAAAACTAATAACTAACTTGGAATGCGACTTTAGCATATGAGGTTAAGAGTTAGGGTGTTACACCTTCTCCTCACCATAGCAGAGAATACGTTTTTACCGCGAAACACATCATCTAGTTAAGACACTTGACATTCCGCTTTTGATATGGTTCTCACGACCATACCCCCCATAGTGCTTTCCTTTCTCCTCGCGGTAGCAGGAGAAATGTGTCTCGCATGTCACATATAAATCATTTTTTTCAAAACTTTCTAAGTCCCTCAAATTTGACGGAAATTCGACACCATAACGACTATACTCCTAATTTCCTCAAATTTGAGTCATGCCACATAACTCAAACCACACATGTTGTCTCGTGAAATTTCTCAATCAAATCAATCTCTTAATCAGATGGAGCATACCTCCTAACTCATTCATATTTCACATTCTCATGCATCTTAAGCATAGCATACCACATCATCACAACAACATGTCACAAATAACATATATAGTCTCATGTTCATGTATTAACATATTCACATCAGCGTAGTATACCCATCGGTCTCATGCTCGCTTCACACTTTTTCTCATGGTGTCTTATGCTTTGGCTTACGGGTCTTAAACTTATGTTTTAATGATTAACTTTCATTATGAATCTTTCTTACACCTAAGGGATCATCACCTATAATTTCCTATATGGTTTATGCTTACTAACATAACCAAACAGCATTTCATTACCTTGGGCAGAATTTTGCCATGTGATTATGAGGTCCTAGAATCTCCGCTTTACCCTTTCTAAGTTCCGTCTTCACCTAAGGCTCTATAATCAACTCCTAAACCAATTATGAGGGATTCCTACACATATCCACCAATTATAAACCATTTTTCTTAAGTCCAATTATTCTGGACAGAATTTACAATTTGTGCATCTAAGTGTTCTAGAATTCTCATTTTAAGTCCTTTCTAGTTACTTGTTCTTTCCTAACTTCTAAATCGTTCCTTGCTCACTCAAACATAATTTTACACATTTTAACACCATAAAACAGAATTTATACAGTGGCCAAATGCACAAGGAGACAGAAAATACAAGCATCATATAATCACATAATCTCATGATTTAAATGCATATAAGTTGCTAGTTTCTCTTGGAATCATTTTAAACTCAAAACTCTTTTAGAAACCAATTCTTCTCATTAAAATCATACAAAAATAGGTAAGGTCAGTAGCTAAATTATTTAGCTCAAGGAATAGATTTAAAACATAAAACTTGTTTAAAGTTCTTTAAGTACACCTAAGCTTAGAAAAATTTCAAGACTTATACTATGGGCACTTATGATTAGATGAACTCATCTCAAGTCCATCATCATCATCACAAGGCCGAAATGGCATTCTTGAAATGCCTCCATTTTCTAAAAACTTTATGTAAGATACTTGGGCAAGTCTTTGAGCTCTAGGATATTTAAGTGATGGCATAAACTTAAACATGCTATGCACTTGTTTTACTCTTCATTATAAAATAAAGTGAGAGCATAAAATAAATATGAGATGCAACCTCATTATTATCTTTAAAGATTAAGTGATGACTTGAAATATAAACATGAAATGCAAGCTTGGAAATTTAAACATGAAAATGCAAGTTCATTTAGTTATTCTTGAGAGTTTAGTGATGACATCAAAATAAACATGCTATGCAAGGCATAAACATAAACATTAATGCAACTCATTTTATCTTAACTAGAGCTCTTACAAGACTTTAGAGGAACATTATAACCTTAACCCAATATGTATCTTAACAACATAAAGTGAGCTTTAGAGTTCTTAGCACCAAGTCTTCAAAGAAGACTTTGGTTTTGAACTTCATCATCAAGCTCAAGAAAATGGACACAAAACTCAACACTTTGTCTAAACAAGCATACAAAGAACTAAGTCATATTCTTTATTTTATTGCTCATGGGCTTCAATCTAGAGTAAAACTCTTAGAATGCCGACCAACTTTAAGGTTGGCAAGGGTAAGCTTAGAGCTCTTTGAAAACATATGATTAATTTTCTTAACAAAACTTTTATTGATCTACTTAACATTTTTATCAAAATTTGTTCAAAGGAAGGAAAGAAAACCAAAACTTTGGCAAGGGAAAGGAAAGGAAAAACCGAAACTTGAACAAGGAAAAGGAAAAGAAACCAAAAGCATATATGGTCCAAGACCAAGTTTTTCAAGCTTTAGAGGTTTCTCACATGGAATCACAAGACCATTATCTTGAAACCTCATCATCAAGCCAAAGTTTTTCTCAACCAAAAGCCCTAAGGCCGAAAAAGAAGAAAAGAAAAGGAAAGCTTTGAAAACCAAGAGAAAACTAGAACTTTTCTTCAAGAAAACAAGTAAAACTTTGAAATAAAACCCCTACCTAAGGAAGTCTTTGAAAAGGATGAAAGAAAGCTTGATCCTTGAAGAAATGAGAAGACAAAATCTTCTCTTGAAGGAGGAGGAGGATTTGGCCAAGGAGAAAGCTCAAGGAAGATGATTTTTCCTTGAGAAAGCAAGCTTGGAAATGGAAAGTTTAAGTGTTTGAGAGGTGGTCTGAGGTGAGGGAGTGGTTTAAGGTTGTTTGTGGTGGTTTGTGGTGGTGGCAAGGTTTCTTTGAGGAAGGAAAAAGAAGAGCAAGATGAAGAGAAATTTGAGAGAAAATGAGAGAAAGTGCAAGAAAGCTAAACTTAGCAAATGATCTAAAGTGTAACAAGGCTTGGTATTTATAGAAATTTTGCAACATGGAGGCTGCACAAGGGAAGGAAGGCCGACGCCTCATGGCTTTGGGGAGGAAAATATCTTCAACAATTGGTCGTCAAAGGCATGGTTGAAAGCATGACTAGGTATGGCTCAAAGTATGGCTTGAGGTATGGCTTTAAGTGAAGCAAAAATCAACATGTGACACAAATGCAAGGGTATGCATTCAGCCAGCTTTCAGCCAAGGAAGGAAGAGAAATTTTCATGTAATTGTGGTTTAATGATGTGTTTAAGTGTTTCTTTGATTAAGGTTTTGGTTAGGAGTTTGTAAGAAAGTGCTTAGGTGAGGTAATGGCTAATTAAGGTTGTCAAGACTTGATTAGGGGGGTGATCTTGCTAGATTAACAATTTAAAATCATTCTTTTAGTCAAATGAAGGTATGGGCACAATTCCTTAATTTAAGGAATTGGAGAGAGAAAACAATATTTAAGATTCCATGACTAGGAGTCTTGAATTAAAAGATGTAATTAGAGTTTAACCAAGCAATCTTAGGTTTAATTAACCTTAATAAATTATTTTGACTCTAGATTAATTATCAAAATAAATTAATCTTTGATTAGAGCCTAATATTGCTTAGGTTTGCTTAATTACGTCATTAGGCTCATTGTACACTATTATAGGGGCAAAATGGTAATTTTGCACTTAAACTGCAGGACCTACCGGCTCGAATAAACATAAAAAACCACTTAAAACATTATTCCAAACTTCCTGGAAAGTTTCTGGCTCAACGGCACCTTTACCCGTGTAAAACGCCAAGGGTATTTTGGTCATTTTGAGTCGAAAATTCGAAAACGAGATTTTCACCTCTGGATATCAAACATAACAGGTATAACCCCTTCAAACATTGAGTTGAACCATTCGAGAAGTGCTGGGTACTTCCTCGAATTTGGGTAAAAATGACCTCAAGGGCATTTTGGTCATTTGTACGTAAACGAAAAATTTGGTTAAAACGACCAAAAGTACGTACATCTGAAACTTGAATAACCTACCCCGTCCAGTGAGCAAACGTGGGGTCATAATGCCATACCCATTGTGGCGAATCAAGGAAGAACATTAGTGATGGCATTTAAATCTAGGTAATACAAGTACATGCAACTATAAGGGTGAGAATACTATAAAATTCTCAGTAGAATAGTTTCCCCATATACGATGTGGAATATAGACAATAAGTTCATCCACATAAAACGTCATATATAAAAAAAAATACAAGCATCAATGCTAAAGTACATAAATTATGGGAAATTAGAATGCCACCGCAGTGATAATTCATGCATTGTTATTTGGAATCATTCAATTCGTTCTGTGTATTTTTCTCTTTTTGTTAACATAGGGAAGGCTTAATTTCACATCATGGGGTGTCTGCCTTATAATACCACAAAGGATAATAGATTGCTAGGACATGAGCTCATCCCTATCGTGATCATTCAGACTTCATTTTCCATTTCTGAATCCACACAATTCTACTCCTAGTTGATACATCATCAACTCATAAATTCCTAGGGAAGTCCTTACTTTGCCTTCCCTTAATTGGCACTGTAGAAGCCTTGTGTCTACTTTCCCATATGTTAAAGCATGCATAAGTGAAATTTATACATTCTCTTTTATCATATAATTATATCAAGTACTTTTCTTTTTCCTCAAGGCATGCATAAAACATATATATGCATTCATGCATATGTAATTGTAACACCCTAATAATTAACTAATACACCTAGGTTGTATCTAATTAATTACTAGACTTTACTCTTTGCTTCAATTCTTTCATCATACTTTGAAAATACTTAGTGAAATTACGAGCCATTTTTTTTAAACATAATTGAAAACGTGAGCCAACATAACGTGAACAATAATCGAAATAAAGCGATAACGTGCAGATATAGCATGAAAAAAAACACACATCATATTGGCTCCATCATATAACATCCATAATTACATAACACATAGATAGTTTGCCTACCAACAGAATAAGACTAGGTGTAGGCAATCTAACAAAACATAAATAATATATGGATGGAAGGACATCCATTAATGGCACCTAGTAATAACACTCCAAGGATAGGATAGATATATTCTGAAATATACGAGTGAAACTAGCAGGATCAAGTTCAGCTACCCGGTGAAAGCCTCAATGTGATTCACGAACGCTTCCTTCTTTCTGAAGACGAGATGGAAAGAAAAATAGAGGGAGTGAGAAACTTATAAAAAGAATCTCAGTAGGGTACTCACCTCATGATGCATTGTGTCATCATCATCGTCCCCAGGAACCTTGGGGTTATTATGAAATAATGAGCATGCTAAGATTGATTTATTAAGTTTGAAAATATACTTTACCGAGGTTCGTCGTTTTATCATGCGTCTTATAATGCATCATAAACTTAGCATGTCATGTATATAATGAACTTTTCCTTTCATATATAATAACATAGTTATGCATAAAATCACATCATATTCCTCATCATCATTTCATAATACTATGCATAGCAGAACATCATATTTCTCATCATCATCTCATAAATACTATGCATAGTAGAACATCATATTCACATAATGCATTTACTTAGTTTCTTAGGTGACTTAAAGTTACTTTCATCATCATTTTCCTAGGCCACCCTATACTCCACCCTTTGGGAGTAATCTAGGTTATGAGCTCATACCTTACTAGTCGTCACTAGCATATACTTATCCCTTTTGATAAGTTAAAATCCCGACTCTACCCTTTTGAGAGAACGGGCTAGGGGCAAGAATCACCTTTCACCATCTATAGTCTGATGGGTCTAAAGGATCATTTTCTCAAGATCACCTTTTCACCACCTATAGTCTGATGGGTCCAAAGGATCATTTCCTCATAAGTTTAAGTCACCATTAAGTCTTAGCATGTTATATCATAATCATCAAGATGCATGAACATTCTCATTGTTTGCAATAGCAACTATAACATGCAAGCCATGAAATCATTCAATAATATCAAATTCTCATAGGCATTACATCATCATATAACTGACATTCCAAAGCATCAAAAGATGTCATCTAAAATTCTCAGGAGTCCTTAAATAATCAAACTCTAAAATTGGGTAACCTTAATTATCAAACTAATTACTTATGCATCTAAGGGATTTATTACCATCAATTATAAGCCTTAAGAACATTATTAGACTATATGGGGTAGCATAGACAATAAGTTGTTCTTAAGGTTTTCTTATGCTAGAAGTTACATTTTTAACCCTTCTCTTACCGGCTTCCCTATGATGCTAAAATTAATTACTAAACCAATTATGAATCATTGTCCCTTATCTAAACATAATAAAATCTGGTTCTTAAGGCTATTAAAGGTTCTAAGAATGCATAAATTTCATTCTCTAGAGTCCTAGAAATCTTGCTTTTACGGTTTTCTAGGAAGCTAGTTTTATTTCTAACATGCATAGAATCATTCCTTTAGCAATAAACCATAATTATCACAACTTCAAACATATTAAACCATCATCATACAGTAGTACTAAACTCAGATTAGTGGCCGAATCATGAACCTCATATAATTGCTTGAAGTCACATTTCAAGTACAAATGTGATCCTAGTTTCCGTAAAATATTTGTAAAACCTTAAAACTCCTTTAGAAACTAATTCTTTTTGTTAAAATTGAAAGAAGTCATAAGACTTTAGGCCTTCCTCAATCATGAGGCCGTTTTATACATTGAAAGAATGTTCATGATTAAAATTTTCACTTAAGATAAAAGGAGCAAGTCTTGATCTTAAGAGATTTATGTGATATCTTAGAATCATAAACATGCTATGCAACCTCATTTTAATCTTGTCATTATAAGGTGATAACTTGGAATTATAAACATGATATGCAAATCCATTTCTTTATCTTTAAGATTTAAGGTGATGACTTGAAAATTAAACATGATGCAAGAGCTTGAAATATAAACATGATGCAAGAAGCTGGAGCGGCGTAGTCCAGAGGGCCAGTGGAGGAGAAGAGAATCTTAAGAAGGAGCGGCGGTAGTCGCACGGACCTGAAGGGAGAAGAGAATTCTTATTACATCTTATTAAGCTCCAAACTCAAGACTTCTTAAAGAATGAATTCTTTAACTCCAATAATCTTAAGGAAATTGAAAGTGATACTACCATTTTCCAACTTTGCTTGTGATACTTGGGCAAGTCTTTGAGCTCTAGGATCTTTAGGTGATGACATAAAATAAACATGTCATGCGTTGATTCTTTTACCATTATAAAATAAAGTGAGAGCATAAAATAAATATGAGATGCATCCTCTTTATTATCTTTGAAGATTAAGTGACAACTTGAAATATAAACATGAAATGCAAGCTTGGAAATTTAAACATGAGATATGCAAGTTCATTTATTTATTCTTGAGAATTTAGTGATGACATTAAAAGTAAACATGGTTATGCAAGGCATAAACTTAGACATGGATGCAAGTTCCTTTTATTTCTTTACTAGAGCTCTTCCAAGACTTTAAAGAAATATAAATTCAACCCAATATATATATCTTAGCAAGACAAAGTGAAAAATACATCTTTCAAGTTCTAAACTCAAGATCTTTATTTTTACATCATAAAAACATCATTCTTTAAAGTTTTGCATCAAGTGGAATTTCAAGCTTTAAAGGCCTAACTTGTGATGGATTTACAACCAACACTCAAGGTCCTCATCATCAAGCTATCATCATATTCCTTCTTAGGCCATTTGGCCGAAATCATTAAAGAAAAATAAGGAAAGAAAAACGAAATTGTAAAGCTTTAAAAACTAGTGAAACCTTCAAGTTTTAGAGGTCTAACTTGTGAAGGCTTTGCAACCAACACTCAAGAACCTCATCATCAAACCATGGTCTCATCATAATCTAGGCCATAAGGCCAAAATGTTTTTAAAAGAAAAGGGAAAACAAACCAAATTGAAAGCTAGAAGAAAGTCCATGAAATCATCATTTTTGAGCTAGAAACATAACTTGTCATAGCATAAAATGAACTTAGAAACAACTCCCTACCTAATCTGATTTGAAGGAAAGGAAGAGAACTTGGTTTCTTTGAGTGAAATGGAAGAAAATCTCTTTGAAAAACTGAAGAGAATTCAGCCAAGGAGGAGGAAGAAAGAAAGCTTTTGGTGCTCCTAAGAACTAGAATTGTGTAAGTTATGATCAAAGGCTTCTAACCTTTCAAGCATGCCTATTTAGAGATTTTGAAGCTCATAAATGGACAAATGAAGGAGGAAGGCTGATGGATTTTCATGGGAAACAAAGGAAGGAAAACATGGATTCAAGACAAGTTGTATGAATTTAGGGAATTATGTCTCATGGTGACATTTTGGCATTTTGTTTTAGTGTATCTTTGGGCAATTATTCTGATGCATAATGGCATCAATAATTTCGTCCATTACAGCCCAAGGAGGAGAATTTGTGTGTTCCATGCATTATTTAGGTGTAGGTAAGGTATCTTCCAAATTAGAGAATTTGCAATTAAGGGCTTAGGTGAATTAGTAAGCAATTTGGGTGTTTTTAAGCAATTTTAGGTTCTAATCATCTAAATAAATAATTTTGACTCTAGATTAATAATTAGAATCTAATAAGCTTTAATTTGAGCCTAATATTGCTTAGGTTTCGCTCTAAATCAAAAATCTTGAAATTTGCAAAACTTCACAAGCAGGGACAAAATGGTAATTTTACTTAAAAATTGCCCAGACCACCCGAGCTTAACTAATGGTTAATCATAGCTTAAAAACATGTTTTAAACATTTTAGTGAGGTTCGGGCTAGACAACACGCAATCAGTTAAAACAGAAGGGGCGTTTTGGTCATTTCGCGTCGTGAGTCAAAATTAGGATTCTTCTCCTCTATTAACACACATAACACAAACAATCCCTTATTAGCATCAAAACATCCCTTGAGGACGGGTGGGGCCCACGATCCTCATTTATGAGTAAAATAACCTCAGGGCATTTTGGTCATTTTACACGTACAGAAATCGGGTTTGCAACTCTCGCACGAATTGCTCCTAACCTTTCTTCTAATGTTATATTCCTTTATTGAGGATTGTTCGGTCTAAATTATATGAAAAATTACCTAGGGTAATTTGGTAATTTCCAAATGACAGTAAAAATTCCAGTAAAAATTGGGCGTTACATAATCATTATTCTTTTCTCATAAATCAATCATTAGAGTTCATAGTATGCATTTTAACGCCTCGAATTTTCCATACAAATGAGGAAATGTAAAGTTATTTTAGGAAAATGAGGAGTGACATCCTAAAGGGATGTTTTGATGTTGATAGGGGATTACATGTGTTATGTGTGGTAATAGAGCAAAAGAATCCCATTTTTGAGTTCTGACGCGAAATTACCAAAACGCCCTATGGCTGTTTGTCACGATTTAGGTTTTAGCCAGGACTTCACCACAAGGTTTTAAATGATGTTTTTAAGTAATTTTTAATAACGGATTAAGCCTAAGTAGCCCGGACTTTTGTAAAAATTACCGTTTTGCCCTAGCTATGTGCATTTTTTGCCTAATGATGTGATTAGCAAAACCTAAGCAATATTAGACTCTAATTAAAGATTAGTAAATTCTAATTACTAATCTAGAGTCAAAATAATTAATTAAGATTAATTAGAACCTAAGATTGCTTAGAAACTCAAAATCCTTTTCTTTGATTTAAGACTTTATGTCACATTTTCATGAATAATAAGATTCCAATCAATTTCCTTAAATTATGGAAGTTGTCACATGATGAGATTCCTCCCTAATAAAGGTGGATTTACATTAATCAAGCAAGGCCACTCTTTAATCTTGTCTTGAACCACTTTAATTACCAATTATCTCACCTAAACACTTCTTACAATTCCTAATTCATGTCCTAACCAAATCAACTCCTAAACACACACCTAAACCAACATTAAAATGAGATTTTCTTTCCCAAATGCTCCTAAACCAATCAGCCATCTCCCCCAAAAAGCATCCATCACATGTTGAAACTTTAATTAAAGAATGTTCAAAGAAACAAGGAAGCCCATACCTTTGCCCATACTTACCCATGCTTTCCACCATACCTTACCATGCCTCCATGAAACAAATCTCTTACCTCATGGAACATGAGGTCAAGGCTTCCCTTCATTCATGCACCCTTGATATTGTTTCTCTATAAATATCAT